>PVJX010004428.1:0-96227 GCA_004027295.1 Dolichotis patagonum | reverse complement strand
TTAAGCAATGCTGAACTGGTTGAACCAACCAGCATGCTATGCGTTTTAAGATCTTTCCCTTCTTTTATGTTTTCTCCAATTTCCTACATTATTCTAAGGTAGAAAGTTTCTTGAGTACAGAGATAAATACTATATACATCAATATATTATATTTAAGAAGTTCTTTCACATTTTAACATATTTCATTTTTAGACTAATCGGTATTTTCTCTAAAAGCTTTTACATGCAGCAAGGACAGTATTTTATTTAATTTATTCCCATAAATCCATAGTATGAACTAAAGATGTACACTAAAAATATACAATTAATGAAAAGGTACTTACATATTTCTTGTAAATCATGGCAGGAATTCTTCAAAAATGACCCTTCTTCCTCAAATATATGCCATCATTTTCATGTCCACACTAGGAATAGAATAATGAAATATTTCCAGCAATAATCCAGTTTGCAGAATATTTTCAAAATGTACTTTCAGCGCTTCTTCTTTCTCAGGTAGGCTTCCCCTATGACAAATAAAGACACATGAATTAATAGTTTAATTGCATATTCAAGGAGAAGTGAACTAATGCATAGATTTTATTTTTATTTTATTAGTTTTATTGTTTTATTGCATATAAAAAATAAACCTTATCACACTTTCAGCCATTGATAAAAATTATTGTGCTTTACAAGTGAAGAGCATAAGGGAAGCAAGTCTTTACCTTTGCCCTTTTGGTTTTCCAGCCAGTACTGAAAATTAAATTGACATAAAATAGAGTAATAAGAGAAAAGCATACAAAATTTTACAGGTATGTGGGCAACCCTATAGTAAAATACAGAGAAAGTTGGCAAACTTTATTAGCTATGGTAAGTTGAATAAGGGCAATTATAGAAAAGCAACTAAAAATATATGCAGAGCTAAGAAAGACAAGAGTTATTTTAACAAGGTATCAGATGGTTTTTAGCCTTGGTTTTTGTTGTTGCTTTTATCCTGCTATACGAAGTGCAAATTCTACCTTTTTGTATGTGTTATTTTTTAAGTCTTTGAACTAAAATAATCTTATACCAACATGGCATATTCCACCAACATTCAAAAAGAATGATACATTTTTCCAGAATTACTAAAGTAACAATTCTACATAAGACTAGAAAACAATGCAAAGCTGTGAGAATAGAATTAGTAATATTCTCTCCAAAATTATTTCATTTTAAACCGTATCCACAATGGTTAATTTTACTGGTTAGAACTCTCTCAAGGAACAGAATCAATGAAAGTTGGTTGTGAAACAGAATGAATGAATGACTCATATATAAATTAATCACATATATAAAAATAAATATATCCATATATCATGATTATATTGACAATCGTGATTAAAGTTCATAATTCACTCCTCATTAACTTGACAAATAGAACTTCCTAAACTATATTTAATCCCCAAATGAACACAATATAACTTCATAATGCTAACATGATACAACTATCCTGTGTACAAATGAAACACACTAAATCCCTCCTCAAAAATCTCAATACCTCCTGAATTATTCAAAAGTACAATTGACAATCTCCTCTGAGATTCAAGCCACTATGAAAGTGAAACTGTAAAAGTCAAAAAATAAATTATCTAATCCCAAAATACAATGTTGCCCAAGTAAACATCTCATACCAAAAGGGAAAAGTAAGTGGATAGAGTAGAATATCACAAAAACAGAAACAAAGCCAGTGAGACAAATAGTACATCTCATAGCACCATCTAGCATCTTTTTTCTGTCTTCTAAGTTGTGTCTATTCTTTTAGATGTCTACTGCCATGTAGTTTAGTTATTTTGAATTATTGGAATACTTCAATCAGTTGAATAAGTTTGTGAAAATCTTCATTATCTTAATTGGAGTTCAAATTCCCACCCAGAATGTGCAAATGCATTTCAAAGAGAGGTCCTTTGATCATTCAGTAAAGAATCTCAGTTGGAAGTATTATTTTACGATTGTGAAGAATCTCTTAAAACAGTGAAGGCAGTTCAAAAAGTCAAGATTGCAATAGCTTCATATAAATACAATAGATTCTTCATTGCTTATAGGAGGATTTATTTACATAAGATATGCATATAAAACATTTGCTGTAAATATGGTCTCATTAGTACCCTTGGCATTTTGTTCAGGAAAAGATTATCTGTCATTATCATGTAAAAGATGAGTCTTCACTAATGGAAATATTATATTATGTGTATTTTTGTTAATCTAGAAGGTAGAAAACAGAAGTTTCTGGCTTGGAGGTATGTTACTAACATCAGCTCACACCAAAGCAAGAATATAACTGAGTTTTAGTGTAAAATTAAAATCTGGGCCTGTTTTCCAAAATTGCCATACCATCATGGCTCCTTTTTTACCACCTTGACCATGCACGAAGAACCAATCACATATGTTTCTAGGTAGATTTTAAACATATTAGTTAATAAATATAAAATTGAAAATATCTATAATTTTAAAATGCAGAATTGATAGCTTACAAAAATACTAACCATAAGACAAAGTAATTAATTTGATAACTGCTCCACTCTTTTATTTAATAAAATTAGGATTTTATGTACACAGTTTAAAAAGTAAGTGTTAATGACAAAAAGCACAATTGTCAAGTACATATATAAAGTATAGGTGAAAACATATGCATATGTATAATCTTTCCTACACACACATACATACCACACACTGCTGTGTACGTTTAGTTACACTTATAATGAAAATCAGAGCCAAAGAAAAGAGTAGAAAAATTTTAAAATATGAATTTTGGCCCAAAAGGACCATATATAAATTTGGGTTCAAAGAAGATACAGCTGCTGAAGGTATTTAGCACCATTAAAAATGCCAAGTACTTTGTACCAGGAAAAGAGGAAAGATGTTCTGAGTAAATGTCAAAGATCCACAAGACTCCACCTTTCTCAGTGTGGACCGTTTATCTGAGAAGAAGGTCAGGGTCCTGCTCAAGAAGTGCAGTTTAAGGAACTGGTTCCCTAGAATTCATTGCACCGTGCTAAGCCACACAAGGATTCAGAGGGTACTGCTGCCATATTCCACAGAGGCCAAGCTAATGACCACACTGGTGGTATACTATGCTGTAATCCACATGATTCTGGTTTTACCAACATACAGAACTAAAAAATTGTAGCGTAAAGTAGGTTTCCACTCAGAATTCAAAAGAAAGTCTAGGAAACAACTCAAAAGCCTATGTGAGAGCATTGCATGAAACTGTGGGAATGCGGTCCAACGTACAGTGGAGACCCCAAGAAGTCAGAGGTGCTGAAAATCTGAAATGAATTCAGAGAAAAACTAGAGTCTATAGGCAGAGCCAGACTAAGGGAGAAGGCATGCAACGTCATTAGGTTAAGGCCACCCAAGTCCTCCGGAGGGGGGGGTCCTCCGGAGGTCACAGCAATCATCAATGCCTCTGGTTTATTTAACGCCTTCATCTGAGTAGAGGAGCGCATCAGATCCTGGTATTGGGTAGTAAGCTTGTTGGGTTTTTTGTTTTGTTTTGTTTTGTTTTGTTTTGTTTTTTGTTTTTTTTTTTTTTTTTTTTTTTTTTTTTTTTTTTTTGTCTTCCACAGTATTTGGGATCTTTTAGTTATGTAACCATATAGAAATAGAATCATGACAATTATTGCCTATTTGTGCTCCAAGCCCAGGTACTTTTCAATCCCTGACACATATTTTCCTTTTAGTCTACAGAAATATTTATAATGTTTTTAAAACTTGGTTGTATCTTATTTTTAATATTTTAAAAACTAAAATGCAAGATTTTTTTAATCCAATCCCCAGTACCAAAAAAATAAGATTTTTTTTAGTCACAAGATAATGATGTATTGGGACAACTTTGTTCTTTTTGTTCTTTTTTTCTACAATCAAAAAAGCAGGATTGATAGTAAGGGGATGACAAAGATATGCTTCAGACCATTAGCATCAGTGGAAAAATAAAGCTTTTTTACAGACTTCAAAGCTTAATTGACTTACATTCTGTCACTAAGGCACATAATTTATAAAGGTCTTTCATCGTTTCTTTCTTAGTTTTGAGAACACCAAGAAACAAAGCAATTTCCAATAGCTAAAAGATGTTTTAGTGTTATTATACTAATAGTTTAGTTGTCTAAAACTTGTCTTTATTTATAATATAAATAGATAATACACTTTTATTTTTATCCTTAAAAACACGTCTTTTCATATCATACTCTCTAGCATAGAAGGCAAGTGTAGAACTAATTTTTGAGGATTATGGTCAAAACTTCGTTTGGTACTAATCAAAAGGAAAAGCTCCAAGGATTTTATATTAAAGATGTTCCTTAACTTACGATGTAATGAAAACATAATAAATCTTCAAACAGTGGAAGTATCATAAGTCAAAAAATGCACTTAATGTACTTAAACTACTGAATATGGCAACAGAGTACACTGTGCAGTGTCCACAGTATACCCCCATGACTGCGTGGCTAACTTGGAGACTTCTGCGTACTGCTACAGCACAGGATCACAAATGAATATCATACCACATATTGAAACTCAAAATTTGAAGCATACTTGCTACTGGATATGTATTGCTTTAACAGCACTGTGAAGTTCAAAATCCTAAACTGAACTATCATAAATTGGAATAAAAGTGTGTAAGTAGATCTGACCAATAAGTTTGGCATATTTTATAAAGAATACTATATGGTCTAAAGGTTTAATAATCTAAATATTTAAGACAGTATTAATTATTACATTACTGAGCAATTAATGAGATTAGTTAAAATTGTGTTAATTCATGATTTTCAAGCTATATAATAGAGCATAAAAAGTACAGTCTCATGTGTGAGTTGCCAGATCAAACAAATTTTGGTTCTTCCATTTCAAAGCAGTATGACACTTCACAATTGCCTCCTCCACTTTTCTGAATTTTAGCTTCCTGATTTTTGCATGAAAAAAAGCAGCATTTACCTTATAAGACTTTGATCAGAAATAAAGGTTAATTATATTTTAGAAACTTGTAATAGCACTCTGCCCACAGGATGCAGTAAATAATCAATATCTTTATCAAAACAAAAATCATTTAAATTTGTAAAATTACCTGTTATTAACAATTTGAGTTTTTGTTTCATAGATGACATTGTCAGCAATATGCATTTGTAACCAGAAACATCTTTTTTAATACTGTATTTGATATCTATCTCATTTTGTTAATGATTGATGACTTTCTTCCTGAAAAATTAAAAAATAAAGCTATTGTCATAAATGAAATCATTCTGACTAATTTCTAAGGAGGTTACATATATATCAACCAAAACATGAAATAATAAACCTAACTGAATGATTTGCATAAATTAATTTTCTTTTATGGTGCCAGGCCTCACACTAAGCTACAATACCACTATCTTTTAATGTTATTTTTTATTTTGAAACACAATCTGTCTAAATTGGCATGGGTGGACTCGAACCTGTGATTCTAATGGCCTTCCTACAGTACTTGGATTACAGGGGTGTACCACCACACCAGATTTTATTCACTTTTTAATTGTCTAAAATGCAGTATTACTTTACATACTATATAAGAATAAACATAGAAAAAACACAGAAAGGAAAAAAAACACAGAAGGAAAAAATAGCCTAAATTAAAATACCAAAATTTTGTATTTATTCTACAGATATGTGCACAATATTAATCTCCAGCTTTATAAATAATTATCTACAATTTATACTATATTTTTCAGATAACTAGGGTAATATTGATGGTATCCTATGACAATTTGTATAAATTTCCTGAGAGGGCTAATTCTATGGATCAGTTTGACTAGCCTATTGAATGCTTCTATATTTGATTAAACATTATTTTTGGTATTTCGCTGAGGGTGTTTTCAGAAGAAATGAGCACCTGAATTTAAAGACTGAGTGAAACATATGGTTCTTTCCAATATAGTTGGCATCATCTAATCACATTAGAGCATGATTAGAGCAAAAAGGCAGAGGGAGTGTGAACTGACCTCAACTCTCTGAACTTAAGCGCTGGTCTTCTTACTTCAGCAATCCTGGCTCTGAGGCCTTCTGATGAAGACTGTATTTCATACCATTGTCTTTGCAGCACTCTAACACCTCTACCATTGGCTTTCCTCATCTTCAACTTGAATGTGGTAGATCATGGTATTCCTCAAGCTCTATAGTCACGTGAGCATAATAATTATCATACTTTATTTTCTATTTCTTTTATAAACAAATCCTAGTTTGTTAACTGTCAACAAACTAGGTTTTAGGTTTTTCTCTGGCACCATTTATTTGTTTGCTTGTTTATTTTTTGAGCCAGGGTCTCACCATGTAATTTAGGCTGAACTTGAACTCACTGTGTAGTCCAAGCTGGCTTCGAACTTGTAGTGATCCTCTTTCCTCAGCATCCTCAGTGCTGTGACACCATACCTACCCGGTACCTTCTCTTCAAGGTGTTTTACACTGATGTTCCTATAAAAAAAAAAAAGCATCAGTAAAGCATGCATGATTGTTACCTCTCATCTAAGAAAGCAATATGCTGTGCATAATTCCATATTTAGAGTATAGGACTATTATTTTATTCCTTTCTTCCTATTTACTCTTTCTTTATTCTTTGTCCTTTCTGTCATTTGAAAAAATTCTAATAAAAACCATCAAACAAGTTTAATGGAACAGTAAATATGGGACAGATCCATTCAGCGGAAGTAAATATAGTAGATATAACAGCCAATATAAAAGGATGTCAATGCAAATAGCTAGATTTAAGAGACATTAATGCACACAAGTGAAATGGGGAGGTCAGTTAGCTACAAACAATGCAGCAAATTAATAAACATACAGAGGATAATAGAAGCCAGGTTTCTCAAAGACAGAAAACATGAGAAAGATAAGAATAAACCCTATGAATTAGCTTGAAATGTAGATATTCTTGTGAACTCTGGTTTAAAAGGTGTAAATATACATAAAAATCAAGCATAGATGCAAATGTGTAAATGTCAATTTTGTACATAATTTTTGTGTATATCCATATCCATGTTTTTCATATGGTAAATTATATTGACTACCTTTTGGAAATGGAGCCACTCAGAATAGCGTGCTTTATCATCTTTACGAATAGTTGTATTTGCTTTGTTGGTATTTTACTACAAATTTTTGTCTCTGTGGTGGCCCTACTTCCCCACGCACTTTCTGGGAATTGGTCACAATAAACTGTAGCCCAAAAATATTAAATGGAAAATTCCAGAAATTAAAAAAACTTTCTAAGTTTTGAACCACACAAGCTATTGAGACACATGATAAACTCTGAAGCTACCCTACTCCATGCAGTCCAGGACATGAGTCACCATTTTGTTCAACCATTTAACAGTTAACATGGTCATCAGATTGACTACCATGATACTGAAGTACATTGCATTCTACTTATCCTTATTGTACTTAATAATGACTCCATAGGCAAAGAGTGACTATGCAGGCAATGATGGTATGCCAAAGGGAATTTGCAAAGTGGTTCATCTACAATAAAAGAGAAAAGTTCTAGACTCAATAAAGAAAGAAAAAAATAGTGTGCCAACACTGCTAAGATCTGTAGTAAATATCTATGAACAAAATTGTAAGGAAGGAAAATTTTCTATTATAGATATCCATATGGAGGAAAAATAATATAAACAAGGTTTGATAATATCTGTGGTTTCAGTATTCATTAGAAGTTTAGAATAATCTGTTTCGGATATGGAAGGAGCACTGTAAAGATTTTCTACTTTAATCTACTAATGTAACAAATCTGGACAGTCTAGTGTCTATGAGAACAATTTGATTCCTAACCACACATTTGTTGATATATAAATAACACCATCTATTAAAACAGTAAGGGGTTCTGAAATAAATGGTGATCTGAATGGAGGCAGCAAAATTGCCATGTGAGTCTAGAGTATCTATCTTACTGTACTGGAAACTAAGCAAGCATTCAAAAGATAATAGAGCATATCAAAACAATACCAAAGCCACCTTAAAAGAGTTCACCAACCAAATCTGGAAAAAGTTAATCAAAATTCTCAACATTTACAGAGACGGAGGACACTGTGGAGAAATGGAAAAGGGACTTAATAGAAGCCAAAAGCTCTCTGTACATGCTGCATATGTCCTTCTTATTTGAAACTTTAGACATATAAAAAATAAATCTTTATTTTAAAAAGCCTATCCATAAATATTTAAAGCAAAATGAAAAGAATGAAACAAATTTCATGCCAAGTTAGTAACATAATTACACAATGATTAAGGAATCTGAGTGTAGATATATTCAAAAAAGAAATAGAATTTCAAAAAATACTATTTTCTCTATAATTTGCTTTCTGTGTTGGTAGTGTTAGTTTGATTCTGAGCCATGTGTTCACACATGTGTATGTTCACACACTTGGTCGTTTCCACATGTGTATATGGAATAAACCAAGTGGTGGCATCACTGAGAAATGGAAAAGCATACACATAGAAGAGGGAGTTTGGTAATATCTCTCTAATGTTAATTTGAATTGAATGTATATGTTGTTAGCTTTCTCATTGTGGATGATACTTAATATTCATAACTTAAAAGAGAGTTTTAATTTGGCACATAGTTATAGGGTACTGATTCTGTGGACAGCTGGTATCAAGGCAGAAACGTTTTATAGCTCCAATGATTAAAAAGCCCCTCTAGATACCATGTATTATTAATAAGTTATGAGCTTTAGAAAATCATATAAGGCCAGGTATGCAACGGAAAATTCTCAAGTAAAACCTGCAATGTATTTTAATAGCAGAAGACAAGAAATCTACTAAAACTACATTTCAAATGGATAGTAAAGGCTAAACTAGAATTGTTTCCTTATAAAAGATTCAAAAAAAATCTATTACACAGCAAAGTGGATTTTTCAAAATTAAAGTTATTTTCATAATTTTATGGTATAATCCAGTATTTTTAATTAATCATTTTAGTATCTGTCAGTTACAGTATCCTTTTTTCCAAGATTCAAATGATTTATGTCCACAGCATAATTATTCACAATAATTCATATAAATTTAGGGAGAGTATGTGCGATGAGAAATTTTACTGAATAGTGTCTTTGAAAAGCAATGTAATTAATAACATAACTTTAATATTCATCCAAAGAAATATCTACATTCAAACTACTAGATCATATTTAGTATAAGTGGGCAGGTACATCTTAAAAAGTCAGCAATGAGAAAAGCTGTCAGTGCAAACAGATAAGCAGCAACACTGGCATGAAAACCTCATAGACTCAAGGCACTTGTTTAATTCTTAATAAGAGATGTATTTGAAACTTATCAAGAAAACCTTTTCCTTGAAAATAATAAAGCAGTACCTGAGCCTTTCTATTCACATAATATTTGTGACAACACCATCTAGACAACAAGATCATGTCTTTGAGTATACAACTTGCACTTAACCTCATATAGCAAAGCACTAGTATGAACTCCAAACAACAATTTACAGACACTGGGAAAAAATAAAATTTATTTCATATATGTAGATGATTTACTGCAGAAGGGAGAGTACAATTCTTTTCGTCTTATGTTTTAAATTTAACTTGGTGTTATAAATGAAAAATTTTGGATGGAAATTATTCAGTTTATTCTGAAAAATAAATGTTTGATTTCTCAACCTCTTTTACACATAAATCTTCATGTAACCTGTTAATCTACTCTAAATAGAATATGAAATAAGAAGTTTATTCAAACTCATTGAAACAAGACAGAGACCTCTACCTCAGCATCTCCTGCTACCCATCGACCTGTATTGCTTCCTGCAGTTGAATCTGTTGGTGATATAACTCTGTTCTAGTTATACTCTTTGCCAACTGTATTAGACTTCCATTTCTGGTACAGATGCCTGAGATAAGATTTATTTTGGTTCTCAGTTTTACAGGTTTGCAACCACAACTGATTGACCCTAATTCTTTGGGTCTGTGTTGACACATTACTATGGGATCACATGACAGAGTAAATCCATTCACCTAGAGATTAGAAAGAGATAGGAGAAGGAGGAAGTGGCTAGGATCCCACTCTTCCCCCAGAGGCACACCCCCGTGACCTGGAGACCTGCTACTAAACCCCACTTCTTAAAGTTTCCACCAACTTCCTGTAATGCCAAATAGGAACAAGATTGTTACACATGAAAATTCGGAAGAAATTCCAGATCCAAACTTCAGCACCCGTCAAAGACAGGTGGTCTTTCTCAGACCCCAAAGCCAGACCCTGGGGCTCACATCATAGGTCTTGAGGATCTACCTGTGATTTCTCTGTCCATCTTAAGTGATCTGCTTTGGGTGTAGCTGAAGGCAAAAAGCCACCTCATCCTCATCATCATACTCTCCAAAGGAAACTTCTTAATTAAAACGCTTAGGGCCTTTGGTCTAAGATTTCAGAAATAAAATAAAGAACAAGGTTTCTAAACCTTGAATTCTCCCTCTGGCATCAAAAATGCACCATTAAGCTGGAATCTCATACCATATGTGGAAAAAGGGGTTAGCTTTGAGATTTTATTGTTTCAGAGTCTGTAAAATTGAGGAAGGACACAAGTTCCTAACTCTACCTTCTATACCACTGTCATTTATCTTAACATTATTTACTTATTGTAAATGGAGCAAAAATGGAAAATACATGTGATTATTCTGCATTCCTGCCCTTTTCCCTGCTACTCCTTTTCCTTTTCACAGATCATAATGTGAGTTTAGTGCTCCTTTTCTTTTTTTAAAGAATTCTGTTGTTGGTATTTTATTATTCCAGCTGGTGTTTGTAACCTCATCACGAGTTCATCTCATCACAATGGCATGAAATCCTCTTTTAGTCAAATACCTTAATCATGAACAAAACTCATTTTACATTTGGAGGGAGAGACAGAAAGCGGAGAGAAATTCCTTTCGATGGTGCCTGACTTAGTTTATACTGCTACAACAAATACATCACGCCTTAAACAATGACTTCTCACGGTTTTGGAGGCTGGGAAGTCCAAGATCAATGTGCCCACACTCTGGTGTCTAGTGAAGATCTGATACTGTTTTACAAATGGATGCCTTTTCCTTGTATCTTCACACGGCAAAGAGCAGAGAATGAAGAAGGGAGCTGTCTTGTGTTTCTTTGTATACGAGTTGCACTCTTATGATCTAATAACCTGCCGCATCCCACCCCCTGCTCTTCTCACAACACTCACATTCAGAGCGACACACACTGAGTCCTTAATGGCAATAAGCTATTTCAATATGTCTTTTCAAGTTTTATTGTACAAATTTAAACAGAAAATGACATTTTGCTGGTTATTTTGTCTGCTTGTACTGTCTTTGTTCTGGTTCTGGTTTCAGAGAATAGATGACTCAAATGAACTACAATGAGAATCTGCTAACTTGAAAGCAAAGAAAATCATGGCAAAACATGAGACTATGATTCGTTTACTCTTATTTCTAACACTCTTTTAAGCATTGTTCAGTACACAATGGAAGTCATGGTTTCAAATTTCATCGTGATAATTTGGGGTTCGTAACATTTTTCACCACAGTGATTTATGGGCACATTTGATGATAATGCAAGGCTGTTTTGTCTTTTTTAAAGCACATGGCATAATAGTCTTTTAATAGCTAAATGATTTTCCCATGGTTATGGGAAATGCAAAATTATTTTTCTAAGGTTTTATATTTAGCATACTGAAGAATAATGGCATAAATCAAAAATAAATGGAAATTTTAGATCTGACAGAGACCAAAGACATCATCAAATTTAATCAACCTTTCTCATATTTATTTGTTATCATGTAAATAGCATGTAAAATGTCCAATCTTCTATCTTGTTAGCCAAGATATTTTTAAATGCAAGCCTGGAGAATTAGCTAGCTAATTATGATTAGCTAGCTTTCCTGAATTTACCTGGAATGTATGATAGAGATAATAAGATTAATTAAATAAGGAATAAAGCAAAATTGATTTTTAAAAAGTAGCATTGAAATAAATGTTTATCAGGTTTTTAAAAACATCTGTACCTACTAATGGCAGTAAAAACAGATTTCTTTTTCTATATCAGTCTGTTTGTTTGTTCGTTTGTTTGTAGACAGGCTCTCAATACATAGTTTAGGGTGGCCTTGAATTCCCTATGTAGGGAACTTGATCCTCTTGTCTCAGCCGAGGAAGTGCTGGGATTATAGGCATGGGCCATTTCACCTTGGTCTAAGTGTACAGCGACTTAGTACAATTGGCTTAAATATTATATATGTTCTTTGGTCTGTTGCTCTGGTTTTCAATCTGTATATATGATAGTTAAATTTATTTTATTTTATTTTATTTTTATTTTTATTTTTATTTTTATTGGTACTGGGGATCAAACTCACAACCTCGCGCTTGCCAGGCAGGCGCTGAAACAACTGAGCTAAATCCCCAGCCCGATAGTTAACTTTATAAGGTCTTATATGATAAACAAATGAATCTGATGTTGGAAAAATATAAGGGAGGTGGAGGAAAGGAAAAAAATTGAAATGTGTTATGTACATGTACTGATTCACTACAGTGAATGTAATCATCAGCTGCAAATATATCATATTAAAGATGTCCATGCTCCCCCAAAAAATAGACTTCAATTTTTCCTAATTTTAGGGCCTACATAAAGCAACATTTTATAAACTATGAGACGACTTATATTTGTGAATTAGTGAAGGACAAAATTCTGGAAATAGTTCTAGTCATTGAGAAAAAGAAAAGGGACGGAACGTTCAGCAGTAAATAAATGGTCATCCATCAAAACTGTGATTAATATCACAGTTGCAAAAAAAGGAATAACACTTAACTTTTCCATTTTTCCACAAAAGGTCAAGGAAATACTGTAATTGAATGCTGTAAACCATTACACAATTTGAAACCATATATATGAAAAGAAAATTACCAGTGAATTTTAGATATTTTTTAAAATTTCTTTAAATGAAAAATTAAAGTATAAAAAATGCCACAACTACACTTCCAGACATGTATCTCTGCTGAATTTTATGCATTCTAACATGTTCTAAATATAAATTAAGTAGCGACACAACATGAAATTTATGAATTTCACTTTTCTAATGAATAAAATTATTTAAACAATATGCAATACTTGATATCTGTCAGCAATGGTACTTAATGCTGCATCTATGCCTTACTCAATATAATATTAGTACAATGGAAAAGCCTAGGAAGTTGTTAATCATTTGAAGACATTAAAATGTAATCTTCATAATCTGAGAGTTACATACATAATTAAATAATTTATATGGGGATAAAAGTAAGCATGACCAAATTTGTTCCAAAGTATTTATTAAGCTAAATATGTTTGAGAATGTTTTTGAAGTGCTCTAAAATACCAAATGGAACAGGTATAAGGAACTATAAGGTTCTCAGGAATATGTACCATATGCATTTCAATATGACAGTGTTTTATATTATTTTCCTTCCTAAAATTATAAAATATTAAATAAAAATGCAAAAACAGTGCCCACTTTCTGCTAGATTCCTACTTGTACTAAATCTGACAGATGAAGACTAAGGACAAATGCAAAGTCTTCAGGAGATGTAAACCAACAGATGCACAGAAAGATTTGCCAACCATTCCATCCACGAACCTATTGGATGTCTGAGGAAGTCATTACATTTTTAAAACAATACATTTTAAGCATCTGCCTAGAATTTATATTATAATGATAACAGAAATACTAAATCCTTGTGATTTTTGAGAAATTAAAAGGAATTTAAGAAATTTTGTATTGTGAACATGATAGAGTTCTGTAGATATACAGTGAAAATGTTTATTTCTGCAGTTGTGGATATAATGTTGGATATGATTCTTGGATATTCCTCTTATTTAAATATCATTGGCTGAATCTTAAACTTGTTATAGTTTTATGTTTAAATATAAAAATCCATTTTCTAATGTATGAGGTAAGATCAAAATATATGATGAATATTTAAATTAAACAAATATAGTAAAACATACACTGTCATAAATTCCCCTCAAAATATTTCTCATCACTTCAAGCACACATCTCATTGTTCTTCCCACTTCCTGAAGCAATTCGGGAAGTTTGCCTTCTAGACTGTTTATAGGAGGAGTGATAAAAAAAAAAAAAACATAGAGAATGTAACTGCCAAGTGCCTTTGAAGTAGATTGTAAAAAGATTATGGTGCATCCTCATTCACTTTATTCATTAAAGTGGGCACTGTGAAACTTCTGGTTGACTGTGTTTCAAAGCCAAAATGACCATTAAAAGTAAATTTTTTAAATCTGTTTAGGAGACTGAGGCAGACATGACAGCACAACTAAAGATATTCACAAATAAGGATTTTCAGAGTCGTTTGAGCTGGTGAGAAGAATGATGGGTTAAGTGTGTTCAAAGAAAGGGAAATATTTTAAGGAGAATTGATGACAGTGGGCCTTTTGCTGTAACTTTTTAAAATTTAAACATTCACTGTATTTTTTATCACATCATATAGAGTTAATCATTCCAGTAGGGTAGTAACTCGGCCTGAAAAACCAGTGCATAAATGATCAAAGATTTGTTGATACCACTAGTCAGTTATTTCTTTCTTCTCTGTGTGATGACTTAAATAAGTACAGATCTAAAGAAAGATCAGTAGTTTAGAGTCTTCTTTAGGAATGTCAAAAATGATGAGGTATTCTGTATTGACTATAGAAACACTAAAATTGATTTGCTTCTCTAAATTCATATTGAAAAAAATTACTTCCTTAACATTACACAATAGAGTGTTGAACAAGAACTTCTCTTGGACAGATGTAACTATTTCCATAAGCAACATAAATATGTTTAGGAAATAGAAACTTTTTATGCACATTTATCAAGACTAAAGCCTTCTGTTATCTGGCTTCTGTATTTCCAAACTCATCTCTCACTGTGCTTAAAATACCTATTGTTTTCTATTTACCATTCAGTGGAAGCAATGTGTGGTACCATTTATGATTGACTAGGGCTTGGCCTATGACTGCTGGACATGTTATGTGTGTAGTAATTTGTCTCCCTACCTATCTCTAGAGAATAAATGCTAACAAGTCAAGGCATTTAGACTACTTCAAACTAGGGCTTTGCTTTACATTAAACATGTAGAACTCCAATTTCCTGAAATTTTCTCACCTTCCATATCTAGAATTTTCAGCCTTTTGGCAACATATGACATTGAGAATAGTATTAACCATTTCTGTGATAATGCACAATAACTCTATCAGTTTAGTCTCTGAAACAAGAAATAATAACATTACCATTAAGTAATTCTAGATGATTATATGTGAGATAGTACAAAATCATTAGATGTATTTTACTTTTTATAATGCATCTTTCAAATTGACATTATTGTTTCCATTTCAATGTGTGAGGGAGTTGAAGTATAGGTGTAAGAATAAAGATAATTCATGCCTAGAGTGTAAATAAGTGAATTAAGCATATACTATTCAATGGCAGAAACATCTTGACTTAAACAATGATTCTCTGACATCAAATCCATGCTTTTAAACATTTTAATGTGCTACTAACCACCCGACTTTTTTATAATCTTTATCCAACATAAACTCCAGTATGACTTTCATTTTCATATGTTTATTTAAAGGTTACAGGTGTGGTTTTAAATTTATTTTCATATTGTAGTAGATATTTTATGTACTGAGATTATATTTCCATTTTTAATTACATGCATTTCAATTTTATAACTCTTCCATTCTAATACTACAATTTATTATTTCACTATTACTATTACAAAGTAAATACTATAAATATATTTATCATTACCTTCATGTTTTAATCATTTAATATTTAATTACACATCTAATTTAATTTCACATTTTTGTGAAATTACATTTTTTCCCAGAAATTTTTTATAACTAATGTCTTCCATGTAATAAATATACTAATAAATACAAAGACTATCAATATATCTACTTAATCAGTACTTACTAAATTCAAGCAATCTAATATTAATCATTTGGTGTTTATAAATTATAAACAGCATGCAGTACTTATTTAATGCTTAAAAGTTTTAAGTGTTTATAGTTATATCTGTTGCTTAAAACTATACAGCAATTAAATATTATGAATGCATTTTGCAGAAAAGGAGAATAGAGATCATAAAATTTAAGTACTAATTCATTCAAGGTCATTAAGTAATAAAGTCTCAGTTTAGAAGTGAATTCAAATTTTTTTACTGCAGGCATCATAATGGACAGGTATGTAATTGTCATATGATATCACAACAGAGTTTTTGAAGTGGAAAAATTATAACACTTCCACTAAAACTATGCAAAATCCAATGAAACAACTCACTCCAATATACAATATTACTAGTATCGTCAATGTAGCTCTTAACATAATATAAAGTATTCCTAAGTAACCACATAGTAATAATTGAAACTTCCTGGATAGCTTATTGCTCTTTATGGTGTATATGACCAATTTAATACCAAAATTACAAAAAAGTAAATATCTTTAATAATTCCCTGAAATGTATAAATCAAAATTAAATTCTCAAGATACAGTGAAATAATATAAAAAATAATTTCACTTGACATACTATAGAATTCAAAATCTCCTAATGCCCTTATTGCCTTTATTATCCTGGAATATACAAATAAATGCTGGCTATGAAAAATTGTTCATTGGCTACCCAGATAAACTTCATAGCAGCAGAAAAACAGTTATGTTTTTTTAAGATGCTAAGTATTATCTGTCTATAACTAATGAAGGTAATAGACTAATTAAAAGAAATGTCTGCTCAGATAAAAACATAAGTATTTATTTATTATTTCTTTAATGACTAAAGTCCAAAGCACAGTTATACAAAATACTGACAATAACATGGAGAAACAAGAATTCTCATTCATTCTTTGTGGAAATATAAAATGATAGATAGAAGACAATTTTACAGATTTTTTGTTTTTGTTTTTACAAAACTAAATATTGTCAATATTTGAGTCAGCAATCATATACCTAGGTGTTTATCTAAATGAGTTGAAAATTCACATTTAAAAAAATCTGCACAAAAGTGTTTATGGAAGCTTTACTTATAATTGCCAAAATTTAGAAACAATCAAAATGTCTTTCAAAGGGTGAGTGGCTAAATAACTCTAGTACCTCCATACAGTCTAATACACAGGGAAAAAATTTCATTAACTTGCAAAAGATATAGAGAAATCTAAAACTGCATATTACTATATATAGCAGAAAACAGGTAAATTAAAACAAAACTTACCATGTTTAAATGCTTAAACTTCTAGAGATATGAAACAAGCAATAAAGGATACATAGTTCCTAGAAACAAAAATTATTTTAACAAAAGTAAAGAATAGAATGCAAGACAATGAATGTGAACCCTTAACCCATACCCATATATTAAGTTTAACTCTAAATGTATACAAATCCTAAACTTGATATATATACATATAGAACTGTGGTCAGAGATCTTTTCTAAATATTGAAGACAGGTTACAAATGTGGAAAATTGATCATTCTTTTTATCATTATGGAGGTTACTGGTAACTTTGATATATTTGAAACAAAGTGGCAGGAAAAAAGCTTAATTTGAGTAGGTTTAAAACATAAGGAAGATAAATACTTCTGCTTACCAAGATAGAGGAATAACAAATACTATGTAAAGGATGCTAAGAAACTCAATGAATGTGGACATTAAATGTAATAAACATGAACTAAGATTAACAATATCAACAAAGGGGGAAAGGAATTAGAAAAAGAGGAAGAGAAGAGGGAGAGAAATGGAATTTTTTTTGTCTTTTTGAGACAGGGTTTCTCTATGCAGTTCCTGGGCTGGCCTTGAGCTCATTTTGTAGCCCAGGCTGGTCTCAAACTCGCAAAGACCCTCCTGTCTCAGCCTCTCAAGTGCTACAATTAAAGGCGTGTAACACCATACCCGGAGAGAAAGGGATTTTTAAAAGAAACAACTGTATTACATATATGTACCAGTTCCCCAAGATAATTGTACAGTGCATGTACTCAAAAAAAAAAATACTAACAAATAAAAATATTAAAAGTAGAAGAACAAGGAATGGGTTGACTCTCCCAAATTAAACAACTAAAAAATTAATAAAACACAAAAATTGTTTTCAAGACAATCAATAGAAGTCAGTAAGAAACAGTGATCTCTAAGAAATAGGTAGCAAACAAGATTTGTTTTCCCATTTCACTGTCTGAAGAATATTACAAGGTGATGATAGAGGGAATGGAAACTTTGGGAGTGTGCTGTCTTCATGAGTTCAATAAAATGGGCTGGAGTTTTGTGGGAAATCAGGTGAGCAGCATACACACAGAAAACTTACAGGGATAAGATAACTTCACAGTGCCAAACTCAGGAAATCATTGGCTGCCTTGGACCACACTGTATAAATATTTATCTTCAGATGCATATGAGAACAATAGCCATGACAGAGATCCTAACTGTGAAATGTTAAAGAAAATAACACTTTATAAATAAAGATTAGTGATAATTCCAGTTCTTTGAAAAAATAAGTGGGATCTCTCATAATTCAAGGAACATCAGTGTAATGGAGCAAAGTAAGATTCTAAACCAAATACTTTTCTAGCCTATTTATCAAAAATTGCATTACTCAAGTGGATAAAATTCTTTCCTAAGTTAGTAAGAATCAGGATGCAGTTCACTTTTGTTTT
The DNA here is from genome assembly GCA_004027295.1 of Dolichotis patagonum. Lineage (NCBI taxonomy): Eukaryota > Metazoa > Chordata > Mammalia > Rodentia > Caviidae > Dolichotis > Dolichotis patagonum. Next base: position 77,563 of record PVJX010004428.1, on the reverse strand, counting down.
TAAGAAAAGAGGAATATTTAGCAATAGACACAATACATTTTGTAGTATCTTGTAGCCACAAGGAAGGCAAAGAAGCAAGAAAAATATAATGAATCACATCATAAATAATAATACATAAAAAGTATCCAGAAACAAAGTAAAAGATAGAATCATAGAATAAGAATATTTTACTAATTTTAATAGTAGTCCAAGTGTCTAAAACTCAGTAAAAATGTTGTACATATTAGTAAGAAGCATAGAAGATTTTTAAAAATCAAATCAAATACATTTGATCATTTTTTCATGCCTAAATCTTGTAACCTAAACAACTAGTTCTAAGATAACAAAATGTAATATATTAACTAGTGTTAATTTCCTCATTTAAAAAATGTGCATCATTTCTACCTTTTGTTTTGTTTTTAAAATAAAAAAGAAGAAAAAATATACCCTATGGGGTTAATGAAAAATAAAACAGCAAAAAAGGATTTGTGAACTTTAAGAAATATGGCAGTAGTAGCAACTGCAAAATGAAATACAATTAGAAAACAAGTGAAAAAACAAGATAGATTTTCAAGATTCTCTGGGACTACTGTAAATTGTCTCATATAGCTAATCGAAAGAAAAAACAAGGATAGAATGATTTTTAAAAATTCTAAATTTTTTATACACTATAAATCAAAAGTCTACAAAACTCAATGGGTTCAAATATACCAGAAGAGCAAATATAAAGATGTCCAACAATAGAGTTCTGACTAGTAAAAAGCCAAGATTATCTATAAATAAATTAATAGTATTTGTTCAAAAATAGATTGTTAAAGATTTAATCTTGTACCTTATGAAGACCACTAAAATAACAACAAAAAATTAGCACAGATTACCCAACAAAGAAGAGAAAAGACTGACATAAATCTGTTTATTTTATCCAAAGGAAAAGAGGAAAATATTAAATAGAAAACACAGAACAAATACAAAAAAGAGAACACAATTATAGTAATGATAGATTTAAACCTTTAAAAATTCAGAAATGGGGTGGGCACAGTAGTGCACACCTGTAATCCCAGCTCTCAGGAGGCTAAGGAAATTATGCGAGTTTGAGGCCAGCCTAGGCTACATAATAAATGTAAATTCAGTCTGAAATACATTGTGAGACTCTAACACACACACACATACACACACGTCAGAGATTATCAATATAGATTAAAACACAAGATATAATGAAATGCTTTCATACCAAATCATTTTAAATATAAGAATAAAAATCAATGAAATTAAAATACATGTCATATGAACATTAATTTTTAAAGGTTAGGGTCTGTATTAATAACTATAGAAGTTCAGAGAAAATACAACCAAAGAAAAAGATGAGGTTCAACTCATAATGATAAAGTGATTGACATCAACAGGAAGGTAAAGTAATTCTAAATCCTATACCTGTGAAATAAATTTCAAAAATACTGATAGAATTGCAACTAGAAATAGGTAAAACCACAAATGTGGTAGGAAATCTTAACATTTTTTCTCAATAATTAAAAAAAAGTTTCAAAGAAATTTCTTTAAGCAATAGAATCCTGGAACATTACCAATCACCAACTATCCTGACCTCAGTAACTTTTTCATGCCTCCCTATAATAAGCAGAATACACAATATTTTCCTTTACTTAGGACATACACCAAGGGAGGTTATACTAGGTCATAAAACAAGCCTTAGTAACTTTAAAAGTCTTCTTTCATATGAAGTATTTTTCTGTGACCACTGTAGAATTAAATTAGAAATCAATTAATGGGACGCTTTCTGGAAAATTCCCAAATACTTGGAAATTAAATAACATACCTTAAATAAACCGTAAGTTGAAAAAGAAACCAAAAGGGAAATTAGAAATCACTTTGGAATGAAAGTGAAAACACAGCATCTCTAAATTTGTCCTACAACTGAAGCGGAACTTACAAGCAAATTTATAAATGCATAATTAAAAAAGAAGAAATGACTCACCAAATGACCTCAGCTTCACCTTATCAACCAGAATAACAGAAGCAACTGAAGCCCAAAGCTGCAAGTGCAAACAGAAGGAAAAATGTGAAAGAAGGAAAATATGAAACATGAAAATGAAAATAAAATAAAAATCAGAAAAAAACATGAAGAAAAATAAATGAGCCAAAAAGTGAGTTATTAAAGAGCTGTGACACTGATGAAGTTTTTATTAATCAGAAAGAAAATAAGCAAGGCGGAATAAAGGACGTAATATATGTCATAGATGTTACAGGCATTAATTATAAGTGGTTGTCATGAAGATTTTTATACCAACAAATTTGACAATTCACATGAAAATAGCCAGTTACTTGAAGGAAACAAACTATAAAAACTCACTTAAAAAATATGCGTACTGAACAGAACGGTTTGCACTCTCATTGTTTGATTGCCCACTTTCTATGCTTTAATTTTGGGACTTAACAACTATTTCTAAGATGACAATATGTAATTTATCAACTAGTGATTTCTTAGTGTTAATTTCTTTTGAAATTCTGTACTACTACTCTTTTTTCTGTTTTGCTTTTTTTCTTTAAGTAAAAAAGTTTTAAAAAAATATGCTCACTTAATAAAAATACCCATTTAATGAATTTAAATTTAAATATAAAAACTCCCACAAAGATATCTCCAGAAATATTTTCCCTTTTGTTGAATTATATAAAACAAATAATAACCTATCCATAAAAAATAAATGTTGATCTGTAACTTACACCATTAAAATTAACTTAGATACAGGATAAAATATAAAAAGTAAAGCTACAAAACTTGTAAAAGAAAACCAGGAATAGTTCATCAAAGTAGTTTGGTTTGCTTCTTTTAAAAATTTTATTTAAAGAGAAAAAAAAACAGAAGAAGGGTAGCAACAATACAGAATTCCAAAGGAAAAAAAGAAAAGAACAAAAAAACACTAAGAAATCACTAATTGATAAATTACATACTGTCATCTTGGAAATAGTTGTTCAAGTTACAAAATTAAAGCATACAAAGTAGACATCCAAACAGTGAGACTGTAAACAGTTCTGCTCAATGACGTAACAAAAACTTAGTAATACGGTTTGCTTTTGATGTAAAGAGCAACAGCTTCATAATAGTCACTCATTTGTGCTTTCTTTTTTTCTCTATCACTCTGTTTGTTTCTCTTTCCCATCAAAATCACTGTATATTCAGTTAATATCCTTTTTGTTACCACAATTCTACTTTTCAGTGCTTCCAAGTAATTCATTTAAGGATCTCTGAAATGACGATTTGGTTTACCACACTACCATCATAATGTTACTCATATGGGTCTCAGAGGATGAGTATAATTTTTTAAAGTGTTGACAAGAAATTTGCATAGAGACAGTATTTGGATACTAAATATATTTAATTGCATTCCATGAATATATCTGCATTTCACTTTAGTTGTGCAAGAATATGATTTTTTTTTACTAATTGAGCAGAAAAAAACAACCTTTTGAAATTTTTTTCTGCAAATGATAGAGAAATATATTTAAATATCCTTTTTATATGTTAGATAAAAACTAAAATAAAATAAAATTTCACAATAAAATATATTGCCTATATTTTGATGCAAATTTTATAATACATTGTTTCTGTATCATTAGGTGACACCGATGCCCCTAAGAAATATAAAGGGAAGTACTACTTAGAGATATGTGTTAATGCTCTGTAAAATAAAAAAAGCACATTAAAACAAGAGTACCATATCATATTCCTATGAAACCAAGAGTACCATATCATATTCCTATGAAACTGCACAACAAATTTGTGTGCACTTACATAATGAATAAGTTACTCCTCAATGGGGACTTAAAACTCACCACAACCTGAATGCTTGAGAAGGAAATCAATAAGCAAACTACAGCTAAATCAGGGTTATAATTATTCTACTAATTGGTAAATTTGAGTTCCAAAAGGTAAGACATAAACACAAAATATACTACATCTTGATATTAATTTCATATCATATCCAAAGGAGACTTACAAATCCATTGTGATACTTTTTAAAGTAGAGAAAAGTATAGGTGTTGTATTTTCTCAATATTTAATTTTTAGAGCAGTGTCATGGAGATTACAATTGAATTTGCAGGAAGAGCCTTGCAGAGATTTCCCCTGCCTATCCACTTGAACATATTATTCATATAGAAAATTAATCTTGCTATTAATCTCGTTTCTTATCAGGGAATACTATCCTTTTTCTAAAGCTTTCTGAGTTCCCACCAGTCAACTTGACCACCCTAAAATAATTTTAGTAGGATGAGTATGACTTCTCTTGGGTTGATGAATGTATTATATATATAACCATGCACAAGGGGGGATATGATGACTGCTGTTTAGCAACAAGTCAAAGATGATAATAAAATCATTAACTCTGTCAATATAAATGTTAATAGAGAAGGAAAATTGGATCTATGCCTGGTATCACATTTTCTCTGATTGGAAATTAGAACAGAGAAATTGAGTCTGACAAATCTTCGCATTTAGAGACCAGCATCCAAATTGTAGTTTGGAGTACACAATAAATGGCAGGATGCTTCTTAATTAAACAGTGCTTTTGTAAGGCCAGAATGAATAGTCTCTGCCTGGCCAACAAAGTGATTTGGTTTCCCTGAGGAACCCTTAAAAATAGAGTATAAATAAAGGCCAGAATGTTAGCAAAAATCAAGTTGACAAGCCTGCACTAATTATCTTTGGTATTACAACACAGCTAATGGAGCTGCAGTCTGGAAGATAATAGAGGTGAACTCATTAGCTGAGCCTTGAACTAATGTTTGTAAGGGGAGCATTTATTGTCTGCTAGCCCAATATAATTCAACATTTTACATTAGCATATTAAATAAGGCTTTAACTTGATTTGTGAGCACTTTTTTAACCTCTTGTTATAAATGACTTCATTTGGGGGAAAATAAATCTAAATAAATTTGGGAATATATAAGCTTTCATTCAAAGGCAAAGATCTAGGAATTATTTTTTTATGCTCTCTCTCTCTCTCTCTCTCTATATATATATATATATATGTATAATATATATACACTATATATGACAGATAACATATAGTACATATTATAGATTTAGGTATATTCTTTAGTTTTTTCTCAAGTTTGATTATTTTAGTGAAGTTTAAACTTTTTGTAGTAACAAAGTGAAAATAACTTCTATTTTCACTGTAAGAAAAGTGTGTGATACATATTTGGAAAATAATAATGGAGTAATAGGTATGAACTGTTTTTGCTATTTACTACAGTTTACTTATGTTTGAGTCTAAGGAGTGATTGAGTTGATAACGTATGATCTTTCTTATTTCTATTTGGCAGTATCTATTTCACTTACCTTCACCTGTTAGTGACCATCCTACAGGGGTATACACACGTACATTGAGAATTAGTGTCATTGTTCTTTAAAAAAATCTCATCACCTTTAGAGAGTCACTATTAGCAACGACCATGGAATGACATTCTAATGTATTTTATCTCACCAATATTTAGTGTGTAGTGTTCTCCCTACTTTCCCATTGTACAAATGCTTTATTTGGTCACTACAATTTTATTCCCATTACTTTTAACAAGTTCAAGGAACTGAGGTATGAGTTTTCTCAAAGTGAATTCATTTCAATGTCATTTTATAAATGGCAAGTTTTTGTCAGAAATATTTAATTGTAAGCAATCTAATACCCTGTCATATCAAATATGCCCTGTAAAAGAGAAATCATACTTGAACATGGTGTTTCTATAATTTTTATGTATTTCTTACAATGAAAAAGATCTATTGTTTTTATAAACAATATGATTCATACTTCATGGATATGGAAATGAATTAGCTATAATAATACAATATGTTAAGCTAACCAAAATTATCATAATATTGCTTCACTAACTTAATCCATCCCATTTCAAAAGTAATATTTTTCTTTTGAACTATTCAGTATCTAAGATTAATGGTAACCTGAATCCATCTCAACAAGCTAAACAAATATGAATGCATATGTTTATCTAAACAGCAATATAAAAATTTAATAGCTATATTTCAGTGTTACATATGTATATTTATAATTTATGGATTGAATGCATATATATTTTCTTTAGGTAAATACATGTACTATAACTTAATTTTTTAAATGAGCAGGTATAAATTTAAGAACACAGAGTAGAAATAATATATCCAACTTAACGTTTAAATGGAAAACAAGAACAGAAAATGAACCAAGAACAGTTACATAACTGCTCCCTAACTGATTAGCAAAATTCTAACCATGTAATTGGTCTAGTTTTAGGATGAGGATCTAGCAATTTTTACTTGAACTACTGTGCTGCATTAATGTATTATGCAGTAACAGTGAGAACTGAATCAAGTCCCATGCCAGACTCAGTAGTCCCCTGTCTAAAGACATCATGTCTCTTTCGACTTGCCTGACAGAATATGTGCAAATACTGTAAGACTTTTCAAAGTCTTCAGCACTATATTAATCAACTTTCATGTCTCTGGGCAGAAATACTCAACAACTGCAATTTAAAGGTGGAAATGTTCATTTTTGGTCATGGTTTTCAAGGGATTTCTACTTGTGCTTGTTTACTGCCTTCTTGTGTCTTTGCACATAAAATAGCTCCTTTATTTTTATTATTAGAGCAAAAAAGTTGATAAAAAGTGAAACAGAACGTAGAGGGAAAGTCAAACGTTCAAACAGATATGGCAATTATGAAAGGAAGAAAGGAAGGGGAACTGGGCATGTGGATTACTGTTTGTCCCTTCCTTCCTTCCTTCCTTCCTTCCTTCCTTCCTTCCCTTTCTTTTTCCTTCATTTCTTTTCTTTCCTCCTTCCCTTTCTTTTTCCTTCCTTCCTTCCTTCCTTCCTATTCTTTCTTTCCTATTCTTTCTTTCCTATTCTTTCTTTCCTTTCTTTCTTTCTTTTTTCCTTTCTTCCTTTGTTTCTTTTTTACTTCCTTTCTATGATAATTTGACCTAGTTTTGACTAGCTCACTAGAAGCAAGTCAGCACTCCTTGCTGAGAAGCTGAATAAATCCATACCCAAGTCCCTTTCCTTATAAGATCTCAACACTTGGACCACTATCCACCTTCTCTTATTGTCCCAGGGCCAAGTACCAGAATACTGGGGACAGCTTCTATGCCCTGAAGCCTAGAAATTTATTCAAATTAGCCAATTCATTGGGATCCAGGGAACCTAGCTAATCTCACCTTCTTGCTATACATAATCTATTCCTCATAGCTCCAACTTGTTGCTACCCCATGCCCATGGGAAACCCACAGCATGGCCCTGCTTGACAGCCATGCCTATTTCAAAAGTTTATGTACCAAAAAAATCTACCTGTTTGTTCATCTGTATGAACATCACAAAAGTCTTCCTGATGGTAGTGTTATGTCCCACCATCAGGACTTTTACATCTTATGAAAAGAACAGTTCCAAATGTCATTCCATGGGAAAGTCTGCATATGAATCATTCAGGAAGGAGCCAGTACCATGACTGCTATCTTGGAGCAGCTTAGAAATGTTAAGACTCAAGGAATAAAATTTTGGAAATGGGGAGTTGGTGTTCAGGTCTTTACCCTCACATACTCCTTACAGCATATACTCTACAGGAGATCTAAGATGCACACATCAAAAAACATGAACCAACCCTGTTATTACAAGGACACATGTTAGACTGACCTCTGCGTGAAACTCCTTTATAAACGGTATGGTGAAAGAGTAGTCTTCTGATTAAACTGGCCAGTAGACTGAAAGTAAAAAGTGAGGGTCCATATCTGTGGTGTAATTTCTTTCTTTCCTTTCAGCCATGAAAAATACATATATTTCTTATTTTTATTATCAGCCAATTATCAACCATGGACAAAAACAGTATCAGGATGAAGTTCATGCTATGTGAATGGTAGAAAGTCCACTGAACTATGGCATATCAAGAACTCATCTGTCTCTTGACTTTAACATGTATGATGTGTATCCAACCCTCCACTAATTTTAACAACAGAAATTAGTCTACAGAGCTTAATTTTTAATGTTTTACTAATGTAGGTATGTGTTTTCATCTATACAAGGCAATAGTATCTGAACATCCAAAGCAATAATTATAGTAAAGACTTGCAAAACTCATTCATTTTGTTATTTTTCTATTTCCACAAATGCACTTCAGCCAGCCCTGAATGTCAGTTCAGGGACTGAGGAATGAAACTGCAAGGAAACACATCAGACACAATGTTTACAAAGAAATCTGATCTAGCAAGCTCTTCTAATCACCTCTGCAATATTGGCATGTTTTGACATTGTAGTCGTAATAAATGCAAGAACCTGCTACAGTTGATTATCTGCTTTACATTTGAAAAGTGTATTGATCGCTTGACTTGAATTAACGATGTAAGTTTCTTAATTGGACAATCAGGATCAGGAAGCTGGATAAATGTTCACACAGATCTTTTCTTTTTATTGACTACTTCATAAATCCAAACGCCATTATCATGTAGGATAATTCTGCTTCTTCTACTGATTGTAACATCATGGTTTTACAATATTGACTTTCCTTAATAATAAAATGTGATTAGATTATTAAAACTCATTTTAGTGATTTGGTAGTTGCTGTGCAATTTATTACAGACATTCTTCACAATGGAACTATACTTTATCTAATTATTCAAAATTATATTTTTACATAGGCTACTCAGAACCACCTTTGCTTTATTTTTAAAGTCAAGACACTATATTAAGATACTTAATTTTAACTCTTTAAGACTTCTCTAAAAATTCAACTCCTAAAATTTTCTGAATGCTATGTTCAAGTAAATCTAAAGTATAAATACTAGAATGTAGGAGAGATGGGAGTAAGAGACCATAGTATTGAAGACAGTGGTTTCCCTAGAATTGTTTTTTTCTCTTTCAAATTTTTTATAATCTATGTCACTTGTGATTGCATATATATTTTCAAAAATTTCTACATGTCTCATTTCATTTGATAGCCCAATTTGAGGCAGGTGTTTTTTCCTGCATCATATAAATAAAAGTATCGAATCTCAAGTAATTTGATATTTGCTTTAAATCAAAGAGTTAGTTGATGGCAGGCCTAAAATTAAAATATATGATTTTTTCCTCTTTAGATTGCTTCGTGGTCTGATCCAAATGCTTTTCATCAGATTACAAATTGATTATAAAAATTATTAGTATGTTATTTGTATATGCATAACATATATGGTATATTTACATGATACATTTAGAATATTTTAATAGAATTCCTAGTTGTTTTCTTTAACCATTTGCATATGAACTCATTAGCCAAGTTTTCTTATATCTAGCATTTCTTTCAGATATAATCTGAAACAAGTAGATAGAAACAGAATTTTCATGTGTCTTTCAGAGAAGAGCCACTATCAGAAGGGTGTGGTGGCACACACCTGTAATCCCAGCACTCAGGAGGCGGAGGCAGGAGAACTGTGTGAATGTGAGACCATCTTCAGCTCTATAGTGAGTGTATAGCAAGCCTACAATATATAGTGAGACCCTTTCTCAAACCACACTCCCTTCACACACACACACACACACACACACACACACACACACAAAGAGCTACCATCATGAAATACTAAATGCAAAGTCTTCACCAGGTGATAAATGTTTCTATTTTCCTTTTCTTGTTCATAGTACAACCATACCCACAGCACAAGTATGTACTTGTAGGAACAAAGAAAGGAGAATTAAGCCTAAACTCTAGTGCCCCAGAGTGCAATTTATGTTCTAAACCATAAAGATGATTGAAAATTAGCTTATTACTTATTTCCCATGTGCTACCTAGAAAAGCAAAGTTTCTCTGGGAGCTCTGAACTGTTCAAACTGCTTTCTATCTATTACAATCTACTACATGACAACTGTGTTATTAAACCCATGTTCATTGAATGCATAAATACTTTTAGGGGTCTCTCCATGGAGACCACTCAATGACTAAGTTTTTTTCCAAAATCAAACAGGTTGGTAAGAGTGTTCCTAAAACACAGAAACAGCAGTGTCTAAATCCAGCTTCTGTGTTCAAAGTCTTTATAGTCAGTCAGTTACCACAAGTGAGATGGAAAGTAGCCCCAAGTAAATTATTAGCATATTTCAGTCTCAAATTGACAGATTACCCAGATAAGCAATTTTTAAGGGATTTGTCAGTAAATACATGTAGAGACATAGAAGAACAAGATCAACCTTACCCGTCAATGCTGCAAATAAGAATCAAACAGGGCTGGGTGTAGTGGTGCATGCCTGCAATCCTGGCACCTGGAAAGCTGAGGCAGGAGTACTACTGTGAGTTCTAGGCCATCCTGGGCTCAAAAGTGAGTTCAAGGCAGCTGGAATTGCATAGTGAAAGCTTGTCTCCAAAAAACAAAACAAAACAAAACAAAAACTCAAAGAGAGACAAACAGTGCTCTCTTTATTTGATAGTCTAAGTGATACGAGAATTATAATCATAGAGTCTCTCATTTTAAAATAATTCAAACTGTCTTCTGCTTCCTTCTGCCTAATTCATCTCCCTTGTAAAATCAGAATTGAAAGTTAACCAGTTACGGATTCATCAGTTGCTTACGCAAAATTCAAACGTCAAATATCTAAATGATACTAGTTAATACAAAATTATCTTTACTTTTAAATAAAAGCAAAAGTCATCTCATTGTTAGAAAAAAAACATGCAATGATAACTGCTTATTACACCAGCAGTTTTTATTGTCGCATTCAACAAAAATTTTTGACTGCCTACTCTGTTTAAAGATTGCTCCAGATTATTCATGAAGGTAAAAAAAATCATTCTTCCCTGGTTCTAAACTAAGTATTCCATGGGTCTTGTATATTGTCTTTTTTAGTATATTTATGCAAATAATACATTCATGTAAGATAAGTCCAAGAAATCAAAAGGAGGTGCACTTGGCCATATGTTTGTCTTTGTTTAAAAATTTCCTAAATAGATATAAATAGGACAGTTTCATTATTGGGGAATGGAAATAGATAATAAGTAGTATAAAATGTCTTTCAAATATGCCATAATTCCAAGAAATCATATGTTTCCAAAAGCATGTACATAGTGGGGCATATCTTTGATGAAAAATCTTGCATGCAGTAATAAATAGGAAAGTATTATTATTAGTTAACAGACATAGGTAATGAGAGGTGTCATAAAGTGTCTTCTAAATGCAGAAGATGGCTTAAATAAATATATTGCATCAATTTCTGAGCTCTAAAATTCCTAAAAATCTTTATCTCCTTGATAGAATTTACTGAAGACCAGAATTATCTGCTGTTATTCCATATTTGTTTGTCATCATGTGTCATTATCTGATTATCCCAGCTAGTGTGAGATAGCTATTTTCTCAAAATTCCTCAGAGCTTGACATTTACTCAGTTTAGAATAGAGCTAATTTAATTTGGGCATGTCTTTTCTATCCACCTCAACTATATCCTCTTGTCCTCTAAGCATAAAACATTGAGTTTGTTGATTCTCTAGTGCTAGAGTTTTAATGAAGATGTTCAGAAATATTTCTTCTCAATAAATTTTTCTATATCTTGATACTTCTTTTCTTTCTAAACCTGAACTACCCTCTTGGTCACTATGCTTTAAAGCACAATCATGTCTGAATTAAGTTATCAGTTCTCAATAATTACCCCATAGATGTCTTTCGTGTGCTTTAAAAGAAAGGTCCTGTTATACTCAAAATAACTGCATAAAAATGTTCAAATTGAGTGTTTACTATTTTGAATAAATGTGAAACATTTAGTTTTAATGATAAATATTAGATACAGAAAAAAAGTTCCAGGAACAAATAAACAAAATCATTTTTAAATGGTAAATTCTAATGTAACTACACCAAAGGATTGTTACTCTTTCATAAACTTTCAGAGACAAAGTCCACCAAATAGTCCACTTTTTCATGCTGTATTGGAAGGTTCCTTCCAAAATTGTACTGTACTTTTAAAAAATTGTACTATATAAATGTGAAATGATCCTGGGGTAAGTTAGATTTTTTCAAGCTTTTAGTATAATGAATTTGTTTTCAATTTCAATTCAAAGGCAAATTTCACTATTCCCATTGAGGCGATCTTGCTGATCAGTAACATTTGGTGCAAATAGTAATCAAGCTTTAAAATCATGTAAAACATTCCCTCTTTCTCAAAAATTTCACTGAATTATTTAAAACTCAGTGGTGGAAACAAGCCCCAGCTGTAGTGTGAAGCAGAGAGGGAGCTGTAAATGCGCACCATGGGTTGCAGCTCTGTGAGTACAATTCATGTACTTGTACACCCTTCCCCTGGCTGGACTCCGGTAAAATCACTGAAAATTAACTGTGTACTACACATTACTTACCCAAAGAAGTTTTGCTGCTGTTGTTTTTAATTAGAAAGTGTTGTTACACCATCTTCCCATCTGCCTAAAACTTTCAACTCCTGTTACATTACTACAGTTCATGTGTAGGGGGTATGTGTTACACGATGTTAACTGTACAGTATTGTTACTGGCTAAAACGCATAGACATGGCATAGCACCACTTGCCACCAAACCAAAAATCGGTATTATTTTCTTCCCAGGAGATTGTTACTTTGTGGGTTATCTTATATAATAGGGTCATAATAAAGAGTAAAATGAGAAAAAAACCCCAAAAATTAAACAGTTATTCTGTGATCAAGTATTAGTTTCAGTTCTACAGCGAACATAATAGAATTGCAGAGATTGCTGTCTTGACGCATCTCTATTACATAGTAGAGAATAAAATTCTGTAAGTCACATCATGCAGCTATTATGCTTCCACACCTGATTACAACAAAATCCCAAAGTAGGCAGAAAAGCATGAAGCAGAATGGCAAAGTATATTGACTTGTTCGCTATACTTTTATTACTTTGTTGGCCTCTGATCTAGAAAGCACCTATCAATTATAACTTTCATCAGGACAGATATTCTTGATCTCTCTTCCATTCAGATCACTGTATTCTCTCAACAAAATATATCACTTTCATATTCACATATTTCCCTTGAGTTAGATGATATGTAAAATCTAGTTCAACATAATGTATTTTATCAGATTTATTCTACCTTTGTTACGAATGCTTGGAACTCTGAGATAATCATAAAAATAAAACCTGATCCCTTTCTAAAACAAATTCAAAATCTTTTTATTACTATGTATGATTTACCAAACCAGATACCCATAGCTGTTGACCTTAAAAGAATGCATATATTGCTCATAAATTTAATGACAATAAACAAACATTTTAGCAATTATACTTCTGAATAATATACATTTAAATAGATATGAGGGAATTTACTTTTCTTGTTGATACATTAGGAAGGTGATTCCACTGGGAATAGGTATAAAACTGTCCAAAGAAATGAAAAGTCTTTTCAAGACTGCTTTACAGAGAGGACTATAGGGAGGAAAATAATCTGAGTTATGGTATTAGTAGATTAATTTGAAGACAATTGTTTCTGCTGACCTGAATATGACTTTTCCAAAGCAACTTCCTGCTTTGGGGCTTCTCTCTCTAAATGGAGGAAACAAGAAAAATAAGATTCAGAGGGAAGAATGAAAAAAATTATTGAAAAGAGAGCCACCTTGGACATCTTAAATGAAAAAGTGAGGGTGCAGGGCATGAAATCTGGCAGCAAAGAGATTTCAAAATCAATCATAAGGATTGGTAGGTCTGAGTTCAGTGGCAATTTAATTGGCTCCATTCCACACAATTAAATAAAAACACTCCCTCTTACCCCCCCTCTCTATATATAATAAAACATTGGGTTTGTTGATCCTCTATGTTCTATATTCTATTCCATGCACCAAAAGGAAGTACTTATATTACATGCTGTTGGACAGAGTCTGTTTTTAGAAATATTCTAAGTATAAGTAATTTTACTTGAAATAATATGGCTTTATTGAAAACACTAACAGGAAAGAAGAAGTGTTTATGTCTCAGATGAGGATCGTCATGAGCATTTTGCACAATTTCACTGTACGACATGTCTAAGTATATGTGACATTCTAAACTGCCTGTGGGAAAGCATGAAACCAAAGGGAAATTAAAGTAATTCTTAAACTGGAAAGAAGGTCTAAATCTTCACTCACTTTATTTTATGTGATGAATACGATTACTTGCTATATTAATAACACAAAATTTCTAAAGCAAAGATGATCTGAGTATGTTCATCTTTTGTCTACACACTAAATGTGTGTTCCTTTCAGCTTCCCTACAAGAAAACTTTACAATGAGCAAAACTGAAAAATACTAATGCTGACATGGCATGTTCAAATTTGCTGATCACTCTTGCATGTATCACATAGTTTTATTATAGCCACCTTGTAAACTGGTGCCAACATTTTAATTTTACTAATGAGAATTGAAGAGATTAATGATTTGTCTAAGGTACTCTGATGAGATACTTGGAAATTTTGAACACAACCCAGGGCTTCTGACTATGTCCTAACTCGTTTCCCATCAAAAATATATCCTGCCAAGTGTGGTGGTATATGCTTGTAATTCCAGCACTCAGGCAGCTGAAGCAGGAGGATCACTGCAAGTTCAAGGCCAACCTGGGCTACATAGTGAGTTCAAGGTCAGCCTGAACTACACAATGAGACCATCTCAAAAACAAAAAATGTGTCCTCTGCTGCACTTTTCTTCCTTCTTTTCTTTCTCTTGTTTTAAGCAAACAATGTCATGAACTCTTGTTTTCTCTCCACATTTTCAGGCTTTCTTCCCTAGTGCGCAGGACAGTCATCCTAATAGCACAACGTTTGAATATTCTGACTCTTGGCTAACTCCAATTTGATGGTAGTAGAACAAAACTTCACCTTTATTGAGTATTTGATACATATCACTTTAATTACCTAAGAATACAAGAAGAAACCTGGCAAAGTAGATCTGTTCACATGAATTACATTTCTGCTCATGTACAAGGAAAGAAAAACCTTAAATCCACAAGACCACAGGCTTGATCAAGCACTACTGTGCAAAACTGTAAACCCTCTCTTACTTTTATTCTTCCTAAGCTCTACCTCTGTTATCTCTCTCCAAGTCTTATTTTTCCACTTCTCTGTTTTTGATCTTTGTTTTGCTTGGACATCCATTTCCCTCTGCTTTTAATATGTTAATAAAATACATTATGACTTCACATACTAACACAGTACGTTGTTCATTTGCTTCCTATTACCTCACTTCTCCAGACACTGATTCACCAAATAATTTTTAGTATATGTGTAAACAAATTAAGCACATGCTTCAACAAATACTTTTTATGTGGTAGAATTTGTGCTATGTACTGAGAACAAAAAGATATGTTTTGAGGACTTGTCCCAGGTATTTACTCTAATTTGAAGAGAAATATAAACACAAGTTGTTGTGCAAATTGTTAATAGGCAGTGTAGAAAAAGCTTCAGAAACACGTAAAGGTAATAAATTGGTGGAAGGATAGAAATGGGCAGAGTACTAACATTAGAATTGACCTAATAGAATTGAGAAAATAAAACCACAGACCATTCCAGAGAAAGGTAGCAAAATATATAAAGTCACAAAACAAAGACTAGCATTACAACCTTAAAGAATGGCTGGACATCTGATGTACAGTGTTTGTGGAAATACAAAGAGATTAATTTCAGGGAGCAGGTAAGATCCAGATTGCAGAGTACTCTTCATAACACATCCAAAAAAAGATGCTTCAGAGAAAAAAATAAAGTTCAAAAGTAATTCTTTTGAAATCTTCAAATAACAGGCACCTACTGAAAGATTTTCAAAAAAGGAATATCATTGTCAGTTGTCTGTAATAAAAAACCATGTTTGATGGCAATATAAAGGATGGCTTAGAGGGGGGGAAAAGAAAGTAGGATAAAACAGAGAGTAGCTACATCCAACTTCATTATGGTGAGCATCGTAACTAATGCAGAAGCTAAAGTTAAGTAGTAAATTATTAGAAAAAATAAAACCAGACAAGACTGTTGTGGATTTAGCTGGGAAAAGGATGAGTTCAAAGAGAAAGTCTATGGCTATAGGAAACTTTGAGAATTCAAAAAATTTAACAAAGTGAATGATTGTCAATGTGAATGGCATTACAAGAAAAAATTTTATGAAGCTGTTCTGGAGCGGGAGATGTCATCTGTCATCTAGGATAATGGATTGATAGGAACAGGGTACTTTGCAGGTGGTAAGACAACTGTGACTCACATTTTTGCTTTGGGGAGGAAAATCTCTCAGCAGGGAGAGAATGCATCTCCTTATGGACTTCTCAGTTCCAAGAGTGTCTGACCTCTCACCACCACATAACACACACCAGGGCATTTGCTAATGCATTAGAGTTCAGCAGTACTATCGGCTAAATGCCTAAAAGTTTGGATGGCTCAAAATTTTCTCCTGAATGGAGATACAAGTTTGTATCTTACAAAGAATCCAGAACATAAATTATTCATTTAAGAACAAAACTGAACATAGAAAGTAGAAAGACACTCTGGTAGATGATTTAATTTAACCCTTCCCCCAGAAAAATAGTAGTCTCTCAGGAATCACTAAGGGGAAAATCTGTAAAATATCTCAAAGCATTTCAGGAGGTAGCTGCCAATATAGGAGCTGAAAATGAGATTGCAGGGATAATCATGTCAAAAAGTAGGCTCCTGCAGAGAACCCACTGAAGCAAAAGCAAAACAGATGTATTTGACAGGTTGGAAAATGGCAGCAAAAGAATTAAACATTGAGTTTGTAAATTTATAAAGAAAATCAGCTTCCCTAAGGTTGTTCCTTAGAGATTTGTAATTAAAGTAAAAGAACTTGTGACAGAGAAAAATTACATTGCATTTGTAAGGGCTTAGGAAAAATAAATAAATAAATCTACTTTAAAATCACTGACTTAAGGTATTAGAATTTTGCTAGGAATCATTTAGATTACTAACATGGAGGATAGAAATGTTAATAAAGCCCATAAGACCAAAATTAAAAAATGAATGGGGTAGAGAGAAAGCTGATATGCACTAAACAGCTACTGTGTCCTGAACACTTGCTATATGTTTTGCATATGCTTTCTCATTTACTTTTCACAAAAGTCTTATGAAATATTAATTATTTTCCTTGTTATATAGAGAAGACAATGCAAGTTGAGAGAGGTTAAGTAAATATATTTATATAATTACCTTGCCTTAGAAAAAAATATTTCAAGGGTTCAAAAATGAGGAATGATATTTTTAGCATGGTTAAACTTGCAGCACTTTTCAAGTGGTGAGGTCAAAGCTCAAAAGAATAAAGTGGAATAAAAAAATACATAAAATTACCTTCCTCATTAAACCTGAAAATGGTCTAGTTAATGCATACCTGGGATGCTTAGTGATAAGGAAGTAAGATGCTTCTCCTTTTTATGTCTCTAATCCTCTTAAAAGAATTACTTATCATAATTTCTGGAAAAGTTTCTTTAACTGTAATAAATCCTCCAAGTCTTTGTTCATGAAGTTCTTGTGGGAATCCTAGCTAGATTCAACACCAAAATCAAAGAAGTGCTTTCACCATGGTTGCTAACACAGTATTGTAAAGTGCATTTTAAAATCAGATGTCAGCAGGATTAGTAAGAAGAGTAATTGTGTATTTAGTGGATAGGAAATTGCATTTGATTTTAGGGTGATACGAATTCTGTGTCTAAATACTCAAAAAAATTTTGAAGAAAAAAATTTTATTTCTAATTTTAGGAAGTACTTGTGCCCAATTCATCTAAAAGGAGTAAGTGTGGAGCTATGGCTTAGGTAATGTTAGGTAAGTTGCAAGAGACAAACAAAATAAAGAGAGGTGAGTGAAGAAGAAATAAAATTACATATCTGGAAATAAAAAAGGTTTTAAAACTTAATGTCCTAAACTACCATCCTAAGAGGCTAACAGAAAAAAAACTAATGAAATTGAAAGTGTATAAAGATAAAAAACAAAAAAGAGAATTGTAAGGAAGCCTGAAAATGAGCTGGATAAAAGAGAATCAACACATCAAAAATTGGTTCTTTAGAAATATTAATTAAGTTGCCAAACCTATGGAGAAATTAGTTAAGAGGAACAGAAAAACACAAATCATCACTATTGAAAACAATAAAAGTGCCATAATTATAAATAAAGACATTAAAAGGATATACAAATATTATTAAATTATTTCTACCTATAAATTCAACAATGATGATGAAATGAGTAAATTTATCATAACTAATTTAAAAATTCCCTAAAAATTTTATCACCAAATGATTTCATACAATTTTATTTAATGACATAATCTAAGTTTTACATAATCTCTTTTTGAAAAGTTAGATGAAATAATACTTCTAAACTTGTTTTATGAAACAAACAAAATCTGATAAGGGCATTAAAGGAAAATACTAAAGATAGCATCTATCAAAAAATAGATGTTGGGCCAGGGATTTAGCTCAGCGCATAAGTGCCTGCCTGGCAAGTGCTAGGTCATGAGTTGGATCCCTGGTACAAAAAAAAAAAAAAAAAATGTTAAAAGCCTTAGGAAAATGACAGTAAAGCAAATCCAGCAATTGATCAGAAAATTAATATACATTAATCAATTGTAGTTCATCACAAGAAAGCAATAGCTCAATTTTTAAAAGTCAACCAGTATAATTAACACATTAAAAATTAAAGGAGAAAATTTATTAAAGGAATTTTACCTGAGTATCAAATAACATATTAGAAGGAAAGAAAAAATAAATGATGGATTTATAAGAAAAATATTCTTTCCATAATTTAATAATTGATTGAAACCTAAAAAGATGAGGAATGCAGTGTTCATAACCCAAATGGAGTACCAAAAAACATCTAAAAAGATTAAAGTAACAATTCATTCACTAGACCTCAAACGATATCAGAATTCAAGAGTTTAAAGCCTGAAAGGGTAAGGATACACAATAGTAGAATGCTGAAATCTTGGCCTATCACATCAAAAAAAAAAAGATGTTGCATTATTTCTTAAAATATTAATTATAAAGCAGCAGACCAAAGCTATATTATCTAATTTTTATTAAAATATTGACAAAATTTTTTTTCTGTCAGCAGACTGCTTCCTCATTCTGTTGTTTCTTTTGCTGTGTAG
Source organism: Dolichotis patagonum (assembly GCA_004027295.1). Taxonomy (NCBI): domain Eukaryota; kingdom Metazoa; phylum Chordata; class Mammalia; order Rodentia; family Caviidae; genus Dolichotis; species Dolichotis patagonum. Next base: position 58,497 of record PVJX010004428.1, on the reverse strand, counting down.
AAGCTTTTGGATTTAATATGAACCCATTGGTTAATTCTCAGAATTGTTCCTGGTACCACTGGGGTTCTGTTCAAAAAGTCCTTGGCTACACCTATGTTTACCAGACTTATACCTATTTTATCTTTCAACAGATTATTTGTGTCTTAACATTCATATTCTTGATTTTTTTCAGTGTAGTGCATGGTGAGATTATGTGGATCTAGACTGAATCGTCTACATGTGGATATTCAATCTTCCCCAGTACCATTTATTAGAGAGATTATTTTCCTGTGTGTTTTTGGTGCCATTATCAAAGATCAAATATATGCCTGTGGTTGTTTCTGCTTCATCTATTCTATTTATTTATCTACATGCCTGTTTTTGTGACAGTACCATTCTGTTTTAATCACCATAGGTTTATAGTACAACTTTAAGTCTGGGATTGTGATACAACCAGCTTCAATTTTGTCACCCAGGATTGCTTTTGATATTCTGTGTCTCTTCTTGTTTCAAATGAATTTTAGGAATGTTTTATCTAGAAATGTCATTGGCATTTTGATTGGGATTTCTTTAAATCTGTATTTCAATTTTTAAAGGATGGTCATTTTGATGCAAAACATGAATGTTCAGCATAGAAATGAATGTGACTGCATAATGTAGAGTTACAATATTTCTTCCCACTAGAAAATAGACATTTATTCTCTGAAATGACTATTGGCTCCAAAATGAAATAGGCACAGCAAGAAAATTAGAGTAGGGCAAAAAGTTGATAATACACAGTAAGCTGACAGAAGGAGATGATGGCATTTAATATCTGCAGGACATAAAATGAAAAACATTATTTTCATAATAAATTATGTTATTACATTTGTTATGTAGCAAAACAATGATTGTTTTACAAATATGTAATTTTGACTAGCTTATTATTCTAATTTTAATAAAATTTTACTAAATAGTTTTAAAGATTTTTATTGCAAAGTTAATCATATTATTAGAAGTTTAACAAAATATTTTGCTTCTAAGTGAAAATTAAGAATTTGGCTAATAACTGACATATATGATTTTCTCTCCAGTTTTAGATTTCAAATTAAATTTTGCTGCATTACTATGATTTTAATGATAGCACCAAAAGTTTAAAGGCCCCTTATAGTTTAAAAGAAATTTGAGAAAATTTGTAAAACGTTGTATCTCTAACATTTTAAATATAAAATGAAATGTGTGTTTCTATTGAATCCAGGTAAGGTCATTGGATTAAGCTGAAGTAACTTATTTTTCATAGATATTTAAAACTCATTTTTCCCTTCCTCAAAATGATTTAACCACTGATTTCTTTTTATTTATTTATTTTTTTTTTTGTGCCGGGGATCAAACTCACCACCTCGTGTTTGCCAAGCAGGCACTTACGCCACTGAGCTAAACCCCCGGCCTACCACTGATTTCAATGTAATATATTATCCCATATCTCATTTATTATTTCATATATATACCTCATTATAAAATTGTCATGTTAATGCTGTAGCTGTATATTAGAAACACATGCTAACATATCCTATAGATTTAGAAACCTGGACAGTAAAGCGAGTTTTCAAATATTTAATTAAAGTTGATGCTACTTTTTATTTGCCTAAGAACTCTTTGTATGAATAAACTAATAGACACAAATTTCTAAAACAATGTAGCTGGAGTCATCTTCATGGCAATATCATATTCCTCATATTTTCTATAAATATCTTAATATTCAGCTATTGCTGCTGACAATCAGTATAATTATAATCTGGGTATATTTTTAAAGCATGGAATTTTGGCTATAAACAACTATGAATCAATGGCAATAAAATTTACAGCATTCTTTGCACATGCTGGTACTTCTCTTAAGGGGAAATATAATACCTTAAAAATTTGAAATCTATTATTTGGGAAAAATTCACTTGAGGAAAGAATACCTGAGAAATCTCCAAAGCATAATACAGGCTGTTTTCTTTTTTCATATGTTGCACTTCTTGCCATTTCAGTCAACTTCTATCACAGGAATTATGTTACCATAGACAGGTTCATGAAGAAATAATTCCTTATTGCTTTGACACAATCTATTAGTTATGACAAGAACCCCTTCTTATTGTTGATATGTTCCAGTTTTCTCCTTCCCCAAACCAGAATGATATACCTAAGAAAAATATTATGATGTTAGGAGAAAGGAGAGGTCAGCAAATCATACTTTGATACTGCTTTTAGATCACTACTTTTGATATTTCTCTGAAGAAAATCGTGTTACTGTGGTTGCTCTTTGAAGCAAATGTATTTCAGAAAGCATGCAGAAAAACAAAGCACTGTTACACCGTTTTTAATTTCCCCAGCTAATTTTTTCCTTTCTTTCCAGAAAGGAAAATAATATGCAACAGCTGTATGATTTCTGTAATAATTAATACAAAACTACATTATTTCCCCTCAAGTCATTCACTACAGCTTTGCCACTCATACCAGAAAGAGTTACAGGACTTGCTTTTTCTAACGGGGAAGTGAGACTGTTTTTGCTGTGAGCCATGCCCAATTTGCTGGAGGTCCTAGTGGAGCTGTAGACTTATATTGCCTGTTCAGAACACAAATGTTCTAATTCCTCTTCAAGGAAAAGAGAATGCAACTTTACTTCTGTCTTTACTGTGCAAAAGTATCAAACATTTATGAAAGAATTGCAAAAACTTTCAGGTTAGAAGAGAGGTTGAAGTACTTTGTTAATATGAATCATGTTGAAACTGAGACTCCTTGTTAATAAGCAACAAGGCAGCTAAAATTTAAAATTTTGTGGTACACCATAAACCAAGGCTTGCACTTAGTAACTGCTTTCTGGATTTTGCACTTATTTTCCTGTGTTATTATTCAGGCTGCTTCTACAAGCAACTGCAAATTTTCCAATATTCTTGAAATGCTCTTTTCCAATTAACAGAAAGAAAGCAATGAGTGGGAATGAAGGAAGGGAGGGAGGAAGAAAATCAAACACATGACAGATTCTTAAAATACTTTATATTTTAAAAAGTCAAATTGTAAAAGAAAACACTTATGTTCCAGTACTGTAGGAAGTGTCCCAGACACTTCCTTCTCTGCAAAAACAGTAACGGAAACTGTATCTTGCACACCAGTTTGTGGTGCCATCCATAGTTCATAAAGCATTCGGGAATAATCTTATTCTAACTTGGTAAGCATTGAAATGTTTATGAAAGTGAAGGAACTGCCACCCCAAGCTCCTGCTTGGCAATTTCCAATGTCACCGTACATCTCAGTGAGGGCAAGTGTGATTGTAAGTCAGTGTTTCATGATTTGAAAAAAAAAAAAAAAAAAAGACATACTGATTACTGAAGTGTCTCATTTATTTTACTACAGAGAGAATTTGGATAACTGTAATTTTTTTCAAAATAGAGGTTGTATAAAATCTTTTAAAATTTTTCAATGATCATATAACTATTAAATACAGTTTTACTCACTGTTCTCTTGAACTCTAAAAATACAAGAGAACAAAAGTCAGAAACTTCTCTATCTGTAACATTTTATGTGAATTCACAGAATGTTCTCAAAATTGTCAAACAAAAAGAGAAAGCAGAAAAATATATTAAACAGCAAACAAAATTAATAAAAATAGAAAATTTTCTTCACAAATTGTTTCAGATGCCTCAATTTTAAAATTTAAATTACTTCTAGTAACTTCACAGAAGTATTTCAGTTGTTTTGTTCAAAATAGATAAAATGGGCCTGGGGATTTAGCTCAGTGGTTTAAGCACCTGCCTGGCAAGTGTGAGGTTTTTTGGTACCAATCCCTGGTACCAAAAAAAGATAAAATGAAAACCAAAGGCTTGGAATTTAATTCAGTGGCACAAGCAACTGTCTGCTGGCAAGCACAAGGTCCTGTGTTCAATTTCCTGTACAAAAAAAAAATTTTAATGAAAAACAAATTTTCCTTAAATATGAATAGAAAACTACATAAAAAAATTTATTGTAATATAGAAAAAAACCTTGAATGTTGTCAGTCTTGAAGCACATGTTATACTAGTTGTTTACCAGTTTATTGTGTACTTTGCTTTAAGGATATTCAGTATATTAGACATCTGGACTCAGAGAAAACTGGTAGAGAAATTTAGTTAGGAGAGACCTTAAAAATCACTAAATTCACCTACTAATATTTTAAGTGAACAAATCAAAAACAATAAAAGCTGTGCAGCCTTGTTTTGCCTCATTTTGTATTCAGTTGAATTCTAAAAGCTTGTTAGTCATCAGAAAACAAATTTGATGAGAAATGGATCACGGTACACTCTTTTTTCAAAGATATGTGTTTCCAATGTCTGGACATTGTTTTTCTTTTTTTCTCAACTTAAATAAACAAAATCTAGAGTCTTAGTCAAGTTGTGAACAACAATGCAGTTAATTTTTATTATTTAATTCAGTGAATAATCCATTGTACTTGTAAGTTACCTTAAATAATGAAAACATGCTCAAATATACATTAAACATTTCAAGAATGAATCTGTCATGTGAAATAGGGTATGTCTTGGAGTTTCATGATGCAATGAAGAATATCATCTTAATACATATAATAAAGAATTTATTGGGCCTTTTTACATTCAGTACCAGTCAATGCCTAAAAGAACTACACAATACACTGTATGAAAAGCCAAATTTGGCTGATAAAGTAGAAGAACCAAATATTGGTAGTGCTATATTTGAGTTTTGTTTGATGCAAGAATATACTGTAAATTATCTAGGGCTGGAATTCTTAACTTGCAGGCTGGAGTCCCAGACCTGCACAGTAACAAAGGAGTGGTGGGTTCATGGACCAAACTTCATCTGTGTGCGTGTCTGCTCCCCTTCCTGTGAAGTATCACCAAACTCACTTCCTGTCAGTTCAGCAGCAGTGTTAGGTTCTCATAGAACCGCGAATCATTTCATGCACTGTAAATGTGAGAGACCCAGATTGCATATTCCTTGGGAAACTTTAATTCCTGATGATTTAAGGTGGGTGTGAGCCAGGAAGGCTAGCACTAGGGAGTGGCTGAAAATATGCATTAACATTACCAGAAAGGTATGAGAGCAGTGATAGTAAAAAATCAGTTGCTTGCAGGCTCATATCAAAACTACCTGTCAGTGACAAATCATAAAAGCTGCATCTTGTGGTAGGCCTTACGGTGACATGTGAATTGATGTACTTCAATTCTATAGCTCAATCTGCTGGCAGGCATTAACTCAGAATGCAACACTTATATTAGTCTGTGCACGGCCTCCCAATTCTTTTATTTACCACTTCTGTCTGGGTCCCTTTCCCACACTGAACACTTGTTGCATAGTTTAGAAGCCTACAAGCCAAAATGAGTAATAAAACAAAAAAACACTGGACAGTTTTTTGAAAAAGAACAAATATGCAGTGATGAGACTACAGAGGATTCTAAGTCTGCCAATAAAAAGAAAATTGCACTTAAAATATCCAAGAGCAGATTTGCTGAAACATGTAGCTCATTCTCAAAGCAAGCTTTATATGGCCATCAGTCATGAAACATTCACAATTGTTTCACTATATGGAGAACAAACACTTGGCATAAAAAAGAAAGCCTTTCAAGTTTCCAAAATAAATAATAATAAAAACAGGAACACAGAGAATACAAGTAATTACTGAAGGCCACTACTTCATCAACTGTGTCTGCAAAGAGAGTATCATTCTTGGAAGCAAATACCATTGCAAAAGCTAAGAAGATACTTGCTACTGGTGAAAAATCAATCCTGCTATTTTTAAGGACATTTGTCGTTAACTCTTAGGAAAGGTCGAAAGGTGGCTTAGGTTCCTCTTTTTGCAAGCACTATAACTAGTGGAATTGATGAAATACCAGAGGATACTGAGACACAAGTCTACTAGTGCTGACAACAAGCAACAGTGCTTGTCTATGTGTTGTATATTTTTCAATAAGGTCTGCATTAGACCATATTATGTTCATTTTAGTTGCCAATAATGACCACAGCTGCAAAACAATTTAAGTCTTTAAATGTTTACATATGAGGAAGTTTTAAATCATCATTTTGTGTCAGAATAGGTGCAGACAGAATTCCTATGATGAATGGACAGCTTCTAGTTTTACTACTTTGGGCAAAGAAGTCATTTTTGAATGTGAGTCTACACGCTGTGGTATCCATAGAAAAATCCTGGCTAGCCAAAAAATTTAACTTGAACTTAACAGCATTAGCAGATTTGATTACAATTACGAACCACCTTAAAGTACATGCCCTTATGTCAGTTTGCACAACTCTTTGAGGTGATGGACACAGATCACACATCTTTTTCATACACAGAAGTGAGATGGCTTCCCAAAGCTAGATCACTGGCCAGAGTGTTTCAGTTACGAGAGCTGTTCCATAGATTTCTTTTAGGAAGACTTATAACTGGCAGCCTATTTCAATGACGTAGAATAAATGCAAATCTTGCTTACTGTGACGTATCCAACCTGCTCAGTGAACTCAATCTGTCACTTCAGGGAAGAAAACAACTGCGTTTAAATCAGTAGATAAAATGGCTATATTCAAAGCCAAAGTGCAATCAGGGAAACAAGTGAACATTGTGAATCTTTGACATTTCAAACATTAGAAGAGATTTTGAAAAAGACTGATGAATCAGGGCTTTTTTTCTTACTAATTATTGCATGATCATGTATATCTACTTTCAAAAGAATCTGAACATTACCTTCCAACACAAAAGATGCTCAAATAGGGAAGGAATGGATCTGTGACCCATTTGTGTTAAGCCAGGTGAACTGACTTTGTGCTAGAAGAGGATAAGACATACATCTACACTCAAGTAACAGCAGCATATACTTAGTTTGTTACAAAAGCATTAAATATCCTGCTTCAATTTTCAATATCCTATCTTTTCAAAGTAGGCATTTTAGCTCAGTGGCAGCAACCTAAATGAGATGGCAGAGTAGATGAGACATAACAACACACTGTTGAGTGTCACTGTCTACCATCATCCCCAGCAGGTTCTCTCTAGTTGCAGGAAAACAAGCTCTGACTGATTTTGCTTCATGGTGAGTTGTGTAATTATTTCATTAGATGTACAATTTAATGATGATAGAAATAAAATACAATAAATGTAATGTGTCATAAAATTATATATCACTGTTCATAGAAAAACTGTCTTCCATGAAACAGGTTGCTGGTGCCAAAAAATTTAAACACTGCTGCTGTGGACATGTTCACTGTCCATCTCTTATTATTCAATTTTGAATTTGTCTAAAATTCAAAAGAATTTAATCTACAATAGTGATATCAAACAGAAATATAATGCAGCCTACATTTAAAAAGTACAGTAGGTATGTTTGTTAAAATGTATTTTATTTAATCTAATATAAAATACTGCCAGTTTAACATGCAATCAATTTAAAAATTGTTAATGACATGTTACAGTTTTGGTGCTGTATCTTCGAAATCTCCATACTATTTGTCACCTACAGTGTTTTTCAATTTGGACTCACCATATTTCAAGTGCTCAGTTGCCACACATGGCTAGTGGACACCATGGGGGACTGGTCAGCTCTAAAGAGTTGATGTACAATAGATTGTGCAGGAAACATTTGTAACTATTTCTATTAATCTATTCATAAGTCTTAAATTGGACTGAGTTTGAAATGCTCCATGTATTTTTATATTTATTTCAGTGTTGTGTATGAAGGGTAAATTTATACTATTCATTAGTCAGAAAGTCTGTAGTACAGTTGTCTATTTATAAAAACACCCCACTCTGAAAGTAGGGTGCCTAAATAGAGCGCCTAATCTCTCACAAAAGTAGGAAAGAAAATATAAACAGGCATTGTAAAAAAACTTCATTGTTGAAATGAGCATCACTGTAGGTAACAGAGCTACATTCTTTCCAATTTTTTCTGGTAGTCCTCATTTTTCAGGCTAGTCATCATGTATCAAAATGTCTCATGGAGGTTAAGTATTCACCCTTTAGATGTACCCAAAGACAACGTTCAAGAGCTTGTGCATTTTAGTAACTAAATATTGTTCCTCCTTCAAATGATTCAGAAGACTTTATATTTAAATTTTCTTTTAATGCAGTTATATGTATTTATATGCAATATTATTGTATGTAACAGCAATCAGAAGTTCTTTAACAATTCTTCCTGAGACTATACCTTATCAAATACAGAAAGAATTTTTACTGTTCTTTAACAAGAGAATAGCACATGCTTGATTTTAAAAAGTAAGAGAAATTTTTGCTTTCTTTTAATCCTAGGAAATTGAAAAACACTCTTGTTGGTGAATAGTGATTGCACATACTATTCATTTGTCCAGTGGAATCTGGAACTTCTAAGGTAACAGCTGATGACCCAAAAAGAACCACAGGTATTGTGGGAGAAAAGCCTTCTGGTACTAGGAAAAGATGAAAAGAAAATCTGATTTATTTCCATCTCATTACTCTCAATTTTAATTTCCTTTGCAAATTGTGTATGTCCATATATGTGGGAAAATATATGCAGAGTGGGTAAGATGTTCTTCCGGAAGTCAGACCAACACTGAAAGCTAACTTGAATAGTTCAGACAGAAGACTATTTCATGTTTTCTCATGAGCAAGTTATCACTCATGAAATATTTGCTAATATTCTTTGTTCTCTATATAAGATATAGGCACATTCCTCAGGTTTGCAAAAAGTGAGAATGAATGATGTTTTATAATATGGGTCATACTCATGAAAGACTAAGATATTCTAAAATATTAATACCATTGTATCAGTTTAATTACACACTTAAAATATTATTTACACTAAGATTATATATATATATCTCCTATTTTATGTTCCTTGCCATTTTCTTAAAATGATCAAAATGCTTACTATATTTGTATTCCATTTACAACCTTTGGAAAAGTAAAAAACTATGCAGTTTTACTCTTATTTTTTAGATTAAGAAAACAAATGAAGAAAATTTAAACTTGGTCACAATAATACAGTCACTTGCTATTATAAGCCATATAGTATATTACTTCAAGAGTTCATGTGCTTTTTAAATAAATTATTTATTTTATGTAGATTACATAGAAAAACTTACTCATTTCAACTTATTAGTTTTATATATATTGCTTGCATATTTCTCGCTATTACTTATATCCAGAAATTTGTTTTATTTTAGTAAATATTCTAAGTGTATAGAGTACAAATCCCAATTATTGGCTTAAAGTATAAACCTCTGACCAGAAAGGAAAACATTTTCCCTCAGACATTATAGGATGTTGCTTGTCATGAGTTATTCTTCTAATATGGACATGAGAAGTAACAAATCATAATGAAATTACACTCACATAAATCCACTGAATTTAAATAAAATCATATTTAGAAATATTTCCTAGACATGTCTTCTAAAAAGTAGAATGTGTGATAATATAACAACATCTACTTGAACATTTTTCAGTAGACATTCATTGAACACCAACCTATGCCAGTCACTATACTAGATACAAAAACTTAGATGAGTAATAGTTTCTATCTTTAAAGAAACAATGATCTGGGGGTAGTTTCCAAAGATGGCAGACCGGTAGGTAGCAGGAGAGAGATCCTCTCTGAGAGAGACAGCTTAAATGCCAGAATTTAACACCCTGGAGACACCCAAACAGAGAGAGATGGACTCTCTCAACCCAGGAAGAAACTAAAGTTAAAAAAAAATGCTCAAATATGAGATCTTGGGGCTACCATTAGTGAAGCTAAGATCAGCAAGCATGGCGCCCTCCTCGAGCTTCCTGAATTCCTGCCGGAGAGCGACCTGACAGACCAAACTGCGCCAATGTGACTGGCTTGAGCAGCCGGCTGAACAGCCCTGCATGTGGCTCGCCCAGACCTGGCCCTGCATGCGACCCACCCAGATGCACTGTGAATTTGCTCAGCAGCCACTCTGAAGTCAGAGGTCTGGGAGCCCAGCAGTTCTCAGGGACCAGCATCAACACGCAGTGAGTGATGGGAATAAGACCTTCCCACAGGAAAGGGGAAACCGACTGGAAGACATGTTGGATTTGGGCACGACAGCCTTAACTCCATAAGGAGGTGGCTTCAGTTGGTTGCTCCCCTCACTGAGCAGATTGGTGGAATTTGCTTGGATTGGGCCGTACCCCTGGCCAGGACCCAGTGGGTTGCTACAAACTAATTCCCTGAGCACAGCTGCACACTGATGCAGTGAAGGCCTGCAAAGGTTGACTGGCCCAGAGGACAGGAGCCAGCACACACTGCGCTTGCTTGAACTTCACTCTCTGATAGCGGCTGGCAGAGGGCAGAAGCCCCTAGCCTGTGTGCTCCAGAGGAGCCTTAGCCAACAAGCAAAGGTGCTGGGAATTACACTGTACACTTGTAAGGAAGGAACCAAAAACATGATGAGAGGGAGAAATAAGAAAAAAACCCCAGCCCCTAACCCTGAGAACATTGATCCAGGAGAGGTAAATACAAAAGAGATTGAGGGCAGCAACCATGCAACATCAAACACAGCGGTAGCAGACGTAAAGAGATATCTTCAGGACCTCATAAGCAGGATCAAAACTGAAATATTAATTCAAATTAAATAAGAGGTAAGTAGATTAATAAAAGAAAGGCTGGGCACCTCTCAAGAAGACACAGACAGAAGAATGGAGGAACACAAAAGGAGAGAAACATTTAATGAAGAAAACAAGAAAAACCTAGAATTCATGAAGCAAATTCAAAGAGATTATCAGGAAACTAAAGACACCATAGAAAACTGGCAAAACTGCTTGAAAGAAACCAAAGAGAGACTATCAAAAATTGAACACAGGCACGCAATGTGTGATCATGAAAGGGAAGATCTCTGAAAAATAACAAGGGAGCAGGCAGTAACAATTTGAAGGCTAGAGGATGACAAGAGGATCTATAACTTAAGAATAAAGCATGTGAATGAAGAAGCAGGAGTCAAAACAGAGCAATTGCAAAGGCTATTCACAGAAATCATTAAGGAAAATTTCCCAAGCATAGAAAAAGGAAATGACATGCAGATGTATGAAGCATACAGAACTCCAGCCACCTACAACCCAAACAGAGCTACACCTAGACACATAATAATCAAGATCCCAGAAATTCAATATAACAACAGAATATTAAAAATCATCAGAGAAAAGAAACAGATCATCTATAAAGGAAAACCCATCAAAATCATGGCAGACTTCTCAACACAGACCATCAGGTCAAGGAAGAGCTTGGAGTGAAGTAATTCAAGCCCTGAAGGAGAACAACCTCCAGCCCAGATTGATGTATCCTGCAAAACTCTCTCTAAAAATTAATGGAGAAACAAGATGCTTCCATGACAAAGAGAATTTGTGACTACCAATCCAACCCTACAAAAAATACTGAAGGACATTTTAGAGAGAGAGAGAGAACAAGAATATGAGCATTTCAGGAACAATGGCAGAGAGGCCTCAGTGAACGGGGCAGACAGTGGAGTGAACAGAAAAATAGACAACCAATGGCAGAAAAACAGAATAGCAGAAATAAGGCAGAGAAGATTGGCTGTAATCTCTAGTATACATGGCCTTGAAATATTAACAGAGAGAAACACAGGCAGAGTAGATCAGGAGATAAGGTCCATTCAGATGCTCTATATAGGGAGGCAGTGGGACCCAAAAAAGCAGTGCACCCTATGGGAGTGAATAGGACAGGAATCTAAAAAAGGAAGGCACAAGATATTGTTAATTGGGTAACAAGATTTAAAATCTACATTATTCTCATCACTCTGCTTGGATGGATTATGTGCTGTTCCAGTTTATCTACTTACACTAGACTTGAGGACATGGTCAGTTATCCCAAAAATAAGAGGACATATTATGGTAATCATCCCTAATTTCCTATCAACTTAATCTGAGGCCCTTTATAGCTTATGCTGTCTTATTATGACTGATCTTATTTGAATCTTGGTTGTTAGATTGCTATTTTATATTGATTGATTTTATTTAAATCTGTTATGATTGATAGCATCAAGTCTAAGAGTATAGGCAACTACACTGAAGATCACAAGATTCATTAAGATACCCACTCTGGTTTGATTATTACTTGCTTTTGAAGTCTTATAATGTCTCCAATGCTTTGTTTTTATTAATGTTGTTAAATACTGCTGAGACATCATGGTAATCATTGTATATCATCTTGTAGTTATATATGGCTTCTTTGCTTCATGCTTTTCTAGGAATTGTTTTGTTTTATCTTGCTTTGTTTTGTTTTTCCCTCTAATACAGAAAGGATAGATACACATTTAGAGACTCATGCATGTGTAGAGCTTATAAATAGTTTACAAAGAACCAACTATATAACACATGTTGAAATGAACAACTACTTTGAAGAAAAAGAGACACTACAGTACCCAGTGCTGATTCCATAATGTCATGATGTGTAATCCAGCAAAATTATCATTCTTTGTTCAAAATGATTTTAGCTTGTTTTGTTTTGTTTAAGTTCAACACACATGAAGGTATGGACAGCTGTTTTTAGGAGAATGAGAGACACTATGAGAGCCATTCTCGGCTTCCCTATTGTCTGGTCTTGAAGACCTGAATCGCCCTCCTCATCCTGCTCAGATCAATTCCATACTATGTTGCTTCATGTGAATTCCCTGTATGTGACAATATGGACAACTATTTGGAAGAAAACAAGAGTCAATACAATAGAGAGTGAGTATCTCCAATTGTCTAGTTTTGGAATTTATGTCCCTTACATTGCTTTCTTGTGATCTGCTTTATTCTGTTTTGTTGTGTTTAATTTTACCTTTTTGATATAATTGAATGTATATTTGAGTGGGTAAGATGGATGACCATATTGCTGGGGTTTTTTTGTCAGATTGTGGAACAGAACTATTAACAGACTCACTGTTTGAATGTCTATCTTACATGGTTTTAACTTTATAATTTGAACAACTATTTCCAAGAAGTCAGTATGTAATTTGTCAAGTAATAATATCTTAGGTTTTTTTGTTGTTCTTTTCCTTCTTTCCTTGGAATTCTGTATTGTTGCTACCCTTTATTCTGTTTTGTTTTGGTTTTTTTTCTTTCTTCTCTTTAAAAAAAAAAAAAAAAGAAACAATGATCTGATTGCCCCAAAAAGCAATGACAAAAGTTACTGTGTTTATATGCTAATGCCTCCAAACATATACGTCATCACACACAGACATGAGATTGAAAGACCTATTTACAGAGTAAAGATTTTATAAAAAATCATGTGTTTGAACTGAGATTTAAATATTAGAAGTGTGATTACCAGAAAAATTTATGAGAAGTGTAGGAAGGAAGAATAACATGTGGAAAGCACAGAAGCAGGAATCAGAGGACATGGTCAACATAAAGTGTTCAGACACAACAGTGATAAATGATGTGGCAACCTGGGTCTCAGTATGGATAATCTTGTGGGCAACTTCCTGGAAAGAGATGGAGATTATTATACTCTATTTATGCTTGTGCAGTAGTGCTCAGGTATAGCCTGGAAAAGTGGTCTGTTCTCTAGGATTTTCCATTCATATATTAAGACCTGGAGAGAAATCAGTTCTCAGACCACAAGCCTATACTTAAGGAATTTTAATTATGCACTTAAGGCTTTAGAAACAGACACTGGAAAGGAGGTTTCTACATCTGTCTCAATATTTTCAGGACCCCTACAGTTTCCTTTAAGTCCATTTTGATCACCTGCAATTATAATTCCCTGGGATTTTTCAGAATTTCCTAAGATTTGGTTGAATATTCCATTTGTGTTATAGTTGATGGGTTTTATGCAATCCTAATCAAATCTCTTAGGCAATTCTAAGTACTTCATGTCCTGCACAGTGCATGTGAAACAGGAATGAACCTGCTGGGTAAAAAAAAGTCCTGGGTCCCCCTTAAGACAGAGAATTACATAAATTTGATTTAATTTCATGCAATTGTATTTGAGTCACTACTGTGTGTTAATATATCTGACTGAAAACCATGTGGAATACAAAGCTTCAGAAAGCACAGATTTTAACCTCAAGGCTTGTCACTCAAATTCAGGTAGACGGTATTCTCATATGTTTTATCCATATGGACAGCAGTATTATAGCTGAAAAATAGTAAAACAGATTCTTTTTCATTATTTCTTTTCCTTGTGTGTTTGAAAAGTAACAGTTTTGCCAAAACTATGTTGAATCAGAGAAATGCCATAGAGACACAATCTCTACTATTGGTTGTGATGTCTTCAACTGTAAGCCTTTAGACTACCTTTGAGTTTTCCAGCCATAGAATGTGAACTCTATAAATGCTGTAACCTAGTATATCAATTAATTATTGCTGTATAATAAGCCACCCAAAACTTACTGATTTAAAACAGTAATTTTTCTATTCATGTTTCTCTGGGTAAGACAGGTAGTTATGATAGTCATTGAGCTCACTTATGTTCCTATACTTAGCTGATAGATTAAATACTCTCTAACCAATGATGTCCATTCTCAGGCCAGAGTAACGGAGATAACCACACTCCACACTGTCTCAAACAGTGTACATTGATCATGGGGTTTCAAGATGGTGAGAACTAGGAGACCTTAAATCTTCATTCTGTTGGTCAAAGTAACACAACAAGGTCAGAATTAAGAAGCAGTAAAACAGGAGCCATAAGATAGCGCTGCAAGACTGTGAGTTAAGGAAGTGGTAGAGAATCTGTTTTTATGAAAGTGAGTTTTTATAAACTGTTTTTGAAGCAAAGATCTCCCAAACTTAAAATTTATCACACCAAACAACTGTGAGCTACCACAGAAAAAAATTAAGAAATTTCAAAACATTGCACTGTGTATTTCTATATCTTTAATGATATACGTTTAAATAAATTCAAAATGGTAAGTACTGTGACAAATAGAGATAGTGGATGCCTCTTGCCTCTAAAGAAATAATGGCCTGATTATAAACTAGCAGAAAAATTGTCCTTAAAAAAGCAGTAACAAAATACTGTACAGAAACCCCTTCCACACAAACTCATACAGATAACATTGCAAACACCTTTGTCTGTAAATCCTTTACCAACTGAGAAGGATAGTTGGAAAAAGATTTCTAGAAAAAGATACTGGTTTCCTGTCTTGGCAAGATGGACACCTGAAATATGCTATGGAGTAGTTAAACTAACCAAAGACAAAAACAAAAATATTACCTACACAAGATAATTGATGAATTTCTGAACAGTTTCCACCACAATCTAAAAGTAAAATTGTTTCAAAATCTACTTTTCTAGATTCTCCTTTGTTTTCCCAATTTAGGATTATGTCCAGTAACCTCAAGCATCTTTGGCTGGGATCTAAATGCAAAAACTTTCCCTTTTTCATACACTTCAATGCAATTCCAGTGTCAGTTGACTTCTTGATGATTTCTTCTCCTATCTCTTCTACATATTCTTGTCCAGTTCTGTCACCATTAAGTGATACTGTGACATGGTTCTGCAGATAAGACATTAATGTTGCTTTTGGTGTCAGAATACTGACATTAACCTTAAAATAAAAGCCCTCATCTATAACCAAATTATTTATGCAGTGAAGGAGAATTGTTTGGCAACACTTAGACCTTTGTTGAAAGTCACTCGTTTCAAATGTCTGCGCCCTGTTTTCTCACATATGTGGAATCTGGGGAGGCAGGGAAGATGATAGTAGAGTAGAAAATGGAAGATCTACTCGGGAAGGAGAAGGAGATGAGGGAGCCCAGCAGAGGGGAGCAGAGAGGATGGATATAATCAAACCATGTTATATGCACCTATGGAAATGCCACAGTGAAACCCATCAATATGTAAAGTTAACATGTGTGCAACAATAAAAAATCTTCTTAAATTTAAAAAAAGAAAACCTCTAGGACTTCAGGTTGACAGAAGTGCTGTAACTCTGTAATCTTACCCTCATTCTGGAAAAAGCCCAGCTAGTGGTGCTGTCCAGTTCTGGGAGCACAAGTCAGGGATGATGATTTTGAGCATATGAATAAGCATGTGGTGGGGAAAGGCGAGGTTCTTACTATCCTTCTTGATTCTTCTGAGAGGAAAAGAACAAGATTCACTCCACGTTGCACGGCCTTAGAAACTGCCCAGCAAGATCCGTGTGTTCTTTTACTGAATTTAGGAATGCACATTGTGTTCATAGCCTGGTCTAAGTAAAATGACTCAAATGACCCACACTTCCGTCTCACTGCTGGTGTCCTACGCACAATCAGGACGTGCCTGCTGCTCATCCTTGGCACATGCATCATGTTGTTTGTGTTTTTCTTCCCTTAGGACCTAGCTGTTAACTTCCTCTTTGACTGGCGTGAGTGCCTGCAGCTGTTCCTGCTGTCTCACCCTAATAGCTCCCCGTGTTATTCCTTCCGTGACGGCAGTCTTTTATTCCACCCATTCACTCATTCGATAAATATCACTGGAAACCTATGTAGAGACCTAGCAAACATGCTAGCTCGGGTATCTCTTCTTTTTATAAAGCCACTGGTGCCATTAATGAGGGCCTCAACCTCACGACCTCCCTTAATTTCAATTCTGTCTCAAAGACCCAGCTTCAAGTTACCGTTGGCCTATAAATTTTGGGAGTAAGTTTCCAACACGTGTGAACTTTCACAGGAATATTCAAATAATAGTATATACTGAATGTTTTGTTCCTTTGGCTGTCAACGAAATATACATTCAGCTCCATCTCTCTCAGGTTGCTCTCTTTTCAACCCATCAAAAAAATTCTGAAATATAATTATCATTTTTGTTCTAACTCACTTCTAGTTAATACAACCTTTTAACATCTTTACAAGTCAAAAAGATTCTCCTTGACTGTACTGAATGTCCATTAAAAATACTGATTTTGACATGTCATGAAATCTTATGCTTTTTCTTATCCTAGGTTTGCTTCAAGCTAGAAGCTTCTGTTTGTCCTTCTGTCTTCCACCTGACTTTGTCAAGGGACTTCTCTTTCACTGGCTTCTGTGAAAGGAAGGATTTTTACTTAGGCAAGTATCATCACAAGTATACATCTCTGTGGTCTCGAGAAACAAAAAGTCAGCTCACTTTCTTATGTTTCTTGGGTTCTGCAGAGGTTTGCTGCCAAGCTTCTGTCAAGGAAAAGGTGATTTTTTTTTTTTTTTTTTGAGACAGGGTCTGGCTATACAGTTCAGGCTGGACTTGAGCTCACTTTGTAGACCAGCCTGGTCTCGAACTTGCAACCATTCTCCCGTCTCAGCCTCCTGAGTGCTGGGACTACAGGCATGAGCCACCACACCTGGGTAAAAGGAGAATTCTTAACCCAGAGAATGAGCCTCCATTCTAAGAAGTGGCTTGATACTGCACCCCCGGCTGTTGGACATTCCACAGGGCAGCTTCTTTCTGTGCAGACACATTCTTGCTCCTTGTCACGGCACAATAGAGCAGTGTAGTGCTCCTTTCCTGGTGCATGGACCACATCTGATTCACAAGAAATAGCGAAGTTTCAACAATCCCAGCACACCACTGGTGACTTTGCCACTAAGATAAGGATGTGGTGTGTCATGTGTGTGCCAAAGATCTCCTCACCAAGCCTCACTATAAAAGTTAGCCTGTCTCAAAATTCCCTCCTTCTTGAAGGTCAGAGGGAGGGTTAAGAGTACCCTCCAAAGAATTTCTCTACTAATATCTTCTTTTTTCACACTGTCTCTGATACTTTTTTTCTTTAATCAGTAGAGGAATATAAGAACCTCATTTTTGTTCCATTTCTTTTGAAAATCAGCATACAGGGCTGGGTTGTCTGCCTAAATTCTATTATTGGATATTTCTCTTTATGGTAACTCAGTTGAAACCTGAGGAAGCAGTTACAGTCCCCTAATCTAACTTCCTATTAACACTCACTGTACAACTTTGCAGAAGCAATTTAATTTTCTGGCTCTGTATTTCCTCCTTCATAAAATGAGAGATTGAAGAGCAACCTCCAGGGTCCTTTCCAGGTGTCAGATTTGATGGTTTTGTATTTAAGTTTCTACAGACAGTGAAACGCAATGCAAAACACTCTGAAACAGCTGTCAAGATGTAATCTGCTGTAATCCCATTAACGGAATCACTGACCTTAACTAAGTCTTAATTTTTCTAGGACTCAGTGTTCTCATATATAAAGATGACAAGCATATTTATACAAGATCATATTTTCCAGAGATAATTTTATTTATCATTTATTATTTTGGGGGAGTTATCCAGGTAAAATCCTTATTATGTAGCACACAGAAAACAGTATTTAAAAAGAGAAATATGTCAATTCAGTACAAAAGTCATTGTGAAATCTCCCAACTATGAATTCGCTAATTGTGAATTAACAAATCTCCTGAGCAGCAAAACTGTAATACAAAATGTGAGACTTAAAACATTTCAGTATCCTGGAGTGATTCATGATATAATAATTAGTGGGCACTTTCTGATTCTGAAAAATTGATTTCTGATTCTATTTCTGCTTTTTCCCCAACTTTATGGGCACAGACTTATCATTAGCACCTAATATTTATTAAAAATGTATTTAATGGAATTGATTTAAGAATCATATGGCATTATATTGCTTTGAAGTCATAATATTTTCATTCACTGATTGGAATGGTTTTTTTCTGGTTTGTTTGATTTTATTATGCGTGATGGTATAAACAGCTACTTTGAAGAAAACAAGACATTATAGCAGTCATTGCTGATTTAATATCATCTTGTTTTGAAGTCCTACCATGCTTTTGTTCTTCTGTTTCCATTTATTCTATCATATTGGGTCTTACTGGATTTTAATATGTGTGATAGTATAAACAAATTTTTTAAGAAAACTGAGATTTTATAGTAGCCATTGTTCATCATTGGTTATTTGGTTTTGAATGTCCTGTAATATTTTCATTCTCTTGAATGGTTTTATACTATTTTGTTATGTTTGATACTATTGTGTGTGAAGGCATGCTCAATTATTTCAAAGAAAAGAGACATTATGGTAACTACTGTTGATTTCTGGTTATAAGTGCTGTGCTGCTTGCATTGTTTTGTTCTGATTTGCTTTGTTCTATTCTCTTTTGTTTTATTCTCTTTAAAATAAAATTTTTAAAAAAGAAACCAAACTCCAAAAAAAAAATCATATGACAAATTGAAAATGATTTTCTTAAGTAGAAAGCAGCACAAAACCAATACTTGTTATTTTGCTTAGTAAATAAAATACTGTAGAGAGAAAACCCTTATTTTTCCTACTTATCCAGGACACTGATAAAAGAGCAATACAGGGACTATTACCAGGATTTCTAATTGATTATAGAGTAGCCCATAATATAACTGGAAAAAAAGAAGGCATAAAACCTCAAAATTCCAGCACACCACTGGTGACCAGAAAATGGACCAGAAATGGACCAGAAAAATGAAGTTGATTCTGGATGTTAATAAGGATCAGATTCCAAGACCTTTGTGAATCTGCTAATTAGAAATATGTGTACAGGCTCTTGTTTTTCTCCCAAATCACATTTCAATCACTCACATGTTTCCGTGAATGTCCTCCTGTGAGTAGTTGGAGCATTGGTTATAACATTCCAATCATACTTTATGTAATTTCCACAGAGAGGGAAGTACTTGCTCTTATAGTTGGTCCAAGTCTTTGCTAAAACAGACACTTTACTCTTTATATGCACCTAGAATTTTTGCTATCTGGATAAGGACTGTTACTTTTTTAGATCTTTTGACATTTGCTTAACTTTCCACCTCAACACTTGATTTTCTTTTTAGGGTTAATATAAAAAGGAAAAAGTCTGTTTTTATTCTTAGTTTTTAAATATTTAATAGAGTTATTACAGAAGTTTACTTTCTATATGGGTGAGAGACTTTCATTTGCTAATATGAGACTCAAATTCATGATTTTTCACAATGAAATATCCCTTTCAAACATCCTAAAATCCTTGAATCCGAAAGTGTCAAGGCTCTGCTACTATTCTTAATTACCCTCTCTACAATGCATTTCCTTAGTAATTTGATTTTTTTTCCTAATCTATTTCATGCTTCCCTCCTCAAAACTCCAACATCTGTTTTTCTCCTTTTAACTGATAACCCCAACTTTTAATTAAATGAGAAAATTAAAATAGCAAGACAAGAATTCCTCCATTAAAAAAAATCCTCTATCCTCCCAACACCAATTCCTCACCGGCATAGTACTTGTCTCTTACAGTCACCCACTCTTATTGATCATATTATGTCTTCTTCTCACCTCAGGGTCATGACCATGACACAAAAAGGCTGCATTACCACATTAGACATCTTGTTTCCTCATCTGTCTATATTTTCCTAAACTTGCTAGTAGTATACTTCCTCCCTTTCTATACTCTCATAAACCCCCTTCTCATGAGGTTGACAAAAATCCTAACCCCCATTAACAACAATCTCCATTTTATAGGATTAGCTAAGTATGTTTTGTATCCTATTTCTCAAATGATGAACACTTTGCTACATTATCACAATTGTATCATATTTGCTTAAACCTATTTTCTTTTGGTTTCTGAGAAATGGTGCTCTCCTGTTTTGTTTTGTTTTTCTATGATGTTGGCTGTTTCTTCTTAGCTTGTACATTGACCTTTTTTCCCTCAACCTAAATATAATACTGGCCAAGAGCGTGGTGATATATTTCTCTCACCCATTTTAAACAGTCCTGGATGGTGGTCTACAACCTCTCTTCTCTACATACATGTAATTCAACCACTAACAGCTTTGAATAAAATATAGGTACTGGTAAGGTTACATCGCAGGTCTTTGTATTAAGGCCCAAACTTACATAGTTAGTACTTAATGACTTTTGCTAAAAATATTAATCAAAGGTAACACAGCAGAAAAAAAGTTCTATTTCTTCCAGATGCCTAAGCCATTTTTTCCTTTCTTTGTCCTTCTCCAGCATCCTTACCTCTGCAGGAGCACAGCTGAAAATTCTAAACTTTATCTATGATTCTTTTCCTTTCATCACATCTCATATTTAGTTCACAAGTCAAATTGGCATCATACAGAGAGTACAGCTGACTTTTTTCTCTCTACCTGAACTATACCATTTTCATCCTTGTTACTCTTCCTCTAACTTGAGCAAGATCCTTCTAATTAGCATACCAGTTTCTGTCTTTAACTATGTTCAATTTGTTTTACAGTTAGTATGTGTCTGATGACACAACTGCATTTGAGATTGATATATTGCCATTGCTTTGAAAATTAAATCTATGCAAAACAAAGAAAATATATCTGTCTTTTTTGTGGTAGAGTCAAGATTATAGATATGTACACATGCACACATGTATCAAATCATTGGATAGTTAAAACAAGCAAGTCAGTGAAACAAAAATGAGGAAGAAAATTTTTACTATGTGCTTTGGATAATAACTAATTTTAAAAAACCTAAGTGAGCTGAGACACATAAAAAAAAGCCACAAAATTATAAATTTTAAAATAGGATGACATTTCTGGGTGTGGTGGTACACCTGTAATCCCAGAACTCAGGAGGTTGAGGCAGGAGGTTCTCCATAGGTTGCAGGCCAGCCTGAACTACAAGGTGAAATCCTATTGAAAGAAAGAAAGAAACAAAGATGCTTTTAAAAATATATGTCCTCAAGGTTGTGTTCAGATTCCTAGGAGATATTCTCCTCAATAAATGGACTTGGATATATACATACACACAGATACACACAAATCTGAAGCAATGGTCCGCACTCAGTAGGGTTTCTTGCATCAACAATTGTTCCACTTTTTCAGTCACAAAGAGGGTTCTTCATGTTCCTCAATAAAGGAACAGAAGAGACACTAATTTCATTATAACACTTTCAAAGGACACTGAAAGTCTTGTGCACTTAGTTTACTTTGCTAGCCTGTATAAGACATTTATAAACTGGTGTCAAATTTATCAAAACAATCAAACTCTCAAAAATCATTCGGAATATGAAAATCATTACTCATAAACAATCTACCTTTTCTCTACACAGACATTCCTAGCTTCTGGTGTGCTTAAACTCTTTGTAATCTGCCAGAGTGTGTGAATAATGGCACATATTCAAAGTGACAAAAGAAAAAGTCCTACTTTCCCAGGCATTTAGATCTGAAATCAGGATGCTGTTCCAGAGCTTGTTTGTTTAGCGACCATCAAGTGGCTGCAGTGCTGGAAAATGTTTCTGGACTACATCTCACACTGGGCTTTGGGCCAAAAACTCCCTACTATAGATGCTCTCACTGGCCTCACGAAGGGGGAAATGACTTTCCTCTAAACTTAATTCACTAGGAAATGGTCATAAAACTGTTTAGCTTTGCTCTCTTAATGCCAAATAAGATACAAAAACCTACTGCATCTCTATGTGAATAAAGCCCAGGACCTTACATTTTGCCATTGACTACTGAAGTAATGAAAAATACACTCACCCACGTGGGATCCAGAGCTACCTACCCTCAATTCCCCACCGCAACACACTGGTACTGAGCCATGGAGGGAGCACTGTGGGAAAGCAATCAGGGCAGCAGAGAAAATTAATTTTCTGCTGTCAGAATAAAACTTCATAATTCATGGATGCAAGGAATTGACAGAGAAGCCTGTAGTCCTATCAGTTTCTACTTGTCAGAGTCTCCTTATCCCTGGAAATGATATAACCTTCAAACTCAGTCACAATCTGGTTCATTTCCTGTTGCCCCCCAAAACTTTTGGTCACATTTTCATTTTAATTGTTTTAACATAAAACAATTTGGAACTCATTCAGTTACTCACATTTGGATGATAAGCTCTACAGCAGTAGGAGGAGGGTATCTTTATAGTATAAGAGGAAGCTGTTTGCATAAAAGCATACTGTGTGTATGAGAGAAAGGAGGTAGAAGAGGGAAAGAAGGGGAGAAAACAGAAAAAAGGGAAGAAAAAGAAGGGGAAAGGGGGAAGGGGGAGAGGAAGAAAGGGAAGGGAAAAGAATCCTACAATACAAAAGTGCACCAAAGCAGAAAGATATTTTAGCACTTCAAATTAAATTACTCACATATAAATTTCAAATCAAACCTCAGCAGCTAACATTTAGTCCTTCAAAGTTGACAAAGTTTATGTTAGGTCTGTACTATTCTTCTAATACTACTGTCTTACTCATGTTAGAACCTAAGATTTTTGGAAAAGAGAAAAAGCAAATTTCTGGGCAAGAAAGACTCTTCCAGTCAGTGAACCTGCCAATTTAAATAATCCATTGCCCATGAAAAGCATGAAAATTGTTTTGTTTTACATTATCATCAATGATTAGCTACTCATTTCTTTTATTCTAGAAATTCTTGTGACAAAAAAATTTAGCAAAATTATTGGTTGACTACTTGCATAAAATACGTGGTTATGAACTCTATTAAACATAATGCTCTGAAATATTCAAACTGTTGATTAAATTCCAAGGAGTATTCCAATATATAAGATTCAAATCAGAGACTTTATTGCTTTAATTATACATGATGGTAGAGATCTAAGGGTCTGAGAACACAGATAATAATCGCATTGTACTTTCTGCAGAGACTAATAAATTGCCTATTTGAAACAAAGAATGCATTGCATTTCTAACTTCTATTTACTATGTAATTAGTAAGCATAAGTATACTTCAATGTATCTTCTTTTTAACTCAAGTATCTCCATCCCCACCATAATGTTTGAGGCATACCTTTTCTAAAATCTTTATTCAAAGATGGTCAAATATGTGGTGTTTCCTGGTCTGAAAAGGGAAACATAATCATTTCAAAACTATTTTTGTAGAGATAAAAGATTAAAAGTACTCAGTGAGCAGGTGGCAAAGCAATTCCCTGAGTTTTCTTGGCTGTGTGCACCTGTTATATGAACCTTCCAAATGAGCAGATACAACCTGGTCATTTCATGAAGATGCTTCTTGGGGCCATGTACTCAATTCTCAACAATCCAAGTTTATAGGTTTTGGTGTATCAATGGCAGATCATTTGTCTATTCCAACTCTGCACAGTATTTAGCCACAATATGAGCCTGCTTTAAATCTGATGTAATCTTGTACTAAAATATTGTAACTAAGTTTATTTTAGATTGATAGTATCCTATCCATTCCTTTCAACAGAAATGAACTCTAGACACATTGTTCAATCCACAGTAGTAAAATTCAATCTAGGGGAAAAAAAGAAACCTCCCTCAAGAGTGCTTGCTGAAATTACAATATTATAGAAACATACAAACACTGCTATGTAAGCTGCAGTTTGCTGAAGGTGAGTGAACCCAAAGATAAATGAACCCTACTCCCAGCTGCACCTTAAAAGTTGTCACTAAACAAAAAACAGATGTGTTGATTTTAGGTTCATCCAAAACATTTATAAATTCTTTGTAAAGTTTTGTTTTAGAATCTTAAAGAAAACAATAATGTTTTAGTTAAATCTTACATATTTGCATGATTTACTTTATGTTAACAAGACTATACAGAAGAAATACACATAAATTACAAGAGAAATGTAAGTATTTTTAAGAAGAACATATACAGGGAAGTTACAGACCTTAGCATCAAGTCAATCTTAATTTTTTAAGTAATAAAACTTTACGGATACGTGCCCCCCATCTTTGGCTCAACATTGTTACAAAGTATAGAAAAACAGCTGCCTTGTGTGATTTTAAAGGCAAGAGAATTATTATTATCTTACAGACTATTCAGCGATCTGTACTGACATATAGCCAACATCTGGGTTGATTAATCCAGTTTTGGATGAACTCAGCAAGCTTGGAAAGAAACTTAAGGCTGTGTATCCCCATTTCCAAAAAAAAAATCCTCCTTCTTCCTCCTTACCATCTTGTCTTTGTTTTATTCATTCATTTATATCTATTTATATTTTAAGTTTCTTATGTAAATAAGAACAGTTAACTCTCTGTGTCTGACTTGTTTCATTTGAAATTATACTCTTAAGTTCCATTCATTTTCACAAAATTGCATGATTTCATTTAAATATACAAATACATTCTTCTTTATAACAAACTACTATTCCATGGTGTATGTTTATCAGATATCCCTTATCCATTTATCTGTTGATAGGTATCTAGTCTTTTTCTAGAGCTGAGCTATTAGGAATTGGGTGGTATAAACATAGATATGTATGTCACTATAGTATAACGTCTTTAATT
This sequence comes from Dolichotis patagonum, assembly GCA_004027295.1. Lineage (NCBI taxonomy): Eukaryota > Metazoa > Chordata > Mammalia > Rodentia > Caviidae > Dolichotis > Dolichotis patagonum. Next base: position 33,431 of record PVJX010004428.1, on the reverse strand, counting down.
TTTTCAGCAATATAACCAGAAGAGATATAATGGGGTCAAATTAAATTTTTAGTTTCAGTTTTTAAAAAAATCTTCATACTGGTTCCCATAGTATTCATATTAGCTTATGTTTCCACTAACGGTGTTGAAGGGTTCCTTTTGCCCCACATTCTTGCCAGCATTTGTTACTTTCTGTTTTCTTGTTAATACCCATTCTGACTGTGGTAAATTGGAATCAGTATTGTTTTGATTTATGTTATTTTCCTAATCTCCAAAGATGACAAACATTTATCATGTATTTAAAGCCAGTGTATTTCTTTTTTTGAGAAGTGTCTAGTTTGTCCATCTATCGTTTGGGTTATTTGCTTCCTGAGGAATTTTTTTTAGTTCTTTGTATATCCAACATACACATCCTCTATCAGAACAATGACCATCAAGAACTTTGTTCCTTATTTCTATTTTGTCTTTTCACTCTGTTAATTATTAAATTTTTGTAGTTATCTGTTTTCTAGAACATTTTTAATATGAAACAATCCTATTCATTGATTCTTGATATCTTCAGTACTGGTGGAGTTGTATAGCTGCAACAGTTTCCCCTGTATTATCTTTTACCACTTTAAAAATTTTTGCTTTTATACCTAGTTCTTTGATCCATTTCTTATTATATTTTACTACAACATGAGATATATGTATCTAGTTCCAACTTTCTACTCGTGGGTAAACTAGTTTATCCAGTACCATTTGTTAAAGAGTTAGTTTTTCTCCAAACTATTTTTCCCCACTTTTTCAAAAGTAGAGGGCTGACAATGCCGAGGGTTGTTTCTTTTCCACTATTACAATGATTTACATTTCTTTTCATTAGGTTTATTTATTTATCTTTATCAGTACATGTTTGCCATACATAAACAGTCTCATCATCAGTGGGAAGTTGTACCTCGACATATGTCTTTTTTTTTCCATTCTCTTCCCCCCACCTTCAACTCTTTTTTTTTTTTTTTAAACCCTGGATCAAACTCAGGAACTTGTGCTTACCAGGCAGACACTTGTGCTGCTGAGTTAAAACCCTGGCCCTTCCCTCCCAATTTAAAAAGGCTCTGTTTCCATTTTTCTCTTTAATTATCACTTTTCAAAAACCCTTTTTTTCTTCCTTACCTTCCTCCTCTCCCCCTCATTCCCTTTCCCATCTGTACAAATTCTCCTTACATCCTTATATCTATCCTTCACTATTTTCTCTTTTTTTTAACTTTGGGTTTTTTGTTTCATGTTGGTACAATGCTAATTGCTTCATTTGTTTGTTTTTACTTTAGCTACATAGTATAATTTAAGATCCAGGATTGTGATGGCTCCAGTTTTATTCTTTTTTTCTCAAAATTGTTTTTGCTTCTCTGGGTCTTGGTGCTTATGCATCTCTTCTACTTCTGTAGAATTTTTTGATTCTATGAAAACTGTTCTCGGTATTTTAAATGAAATTGGGTTAAATATATAGATTTCTTTTGGCCATATAGACAGTTTAATAATGCTAACAGCTTATTAAAGAGCAAGCCATGTCTTTCCATTCTGTAAGGACCTCTTCAATTTCTTTCTTTACAATTATGTACTTTTCATTACACAACTCTTTCACCTCCTTGGCTAGGTCATTTGTTTGTTTCCTTGTTTCTTAAATTATCATAAATGGAATTATTTTCCTAACTTCTTTCTCCATGGATTCATGGTTGGTGTACCAATTTTTGTGTGATGATTTTGAATTCTGGCATTTGCTGAATTTGTTCATCAGTTCTCAGTCTTCTTGGTAATCCTCTATGCAAAGCCGTATATCATCTGCAAATAGTGATCATTTGAATGCTTCCTTTCTTTTATATCCCTTTTACTTACTTCTCTTGTGTGATTACTCAGCTAAAGTTTCAAATATTGCATCTAACAGGTTTGTCTCATTCCTGATTTTAGAGGAAATGCATCGGTTTTTCCCCATTGAGCAAAATGTTGCCTTTGAGTTCATCACAGTGGGCATCTATCAGTGTTAGGTAAAGTTCTTCTATACTTATTTCCATCAGAGGTTTTATCATGAAGGGATACTGGATTTTTTCAGACTTCACATCTATTTAGATGAACATATGATTTTTTTTCCATTGCCCTATTTATATGATCTATAGATTTATATATGTTGAACCATTCTTGCATCTCTGGAATAAAGTTCATTTGGTCACTGTGTAAGATCTTTTTTAATGATTTGTTGACTATGGTTTGTGAATCCCTTTGCATATATTCAGCAAAGATATTGACCAGTAGTTTTCTTTTTGTTGAGTCCCTATCCAGTTTTGATTTTAGGGTATTGCTGGCTTCATGAAATAAGTTTAAAAGCATCTTTTTCCTTTTAGTTACATGGAATGGTTTGCAGAATATTGGCATTAGTTCTCTAAAGTTCTGGTAAATTTAACAGTGAATTTTTACTACTGGCTCCTTGGCTTTTCTTAGCCAGCTGAGTTTTTATTCTTACTACAATTTTATTTTTTGTTATTAGTATAATCAGTTTTTTCACATCTTGGTTCAATTTTTGTAAGTCTTATGTTTCTAGGAATTTATCCATTTCTTCAAAATTCTCAGGTTTATTGGAATATAAATTTACAAAATAATTCCTATTAATACTCTGGATTTCAGTTATGTGTATTATAATTTTTCTTTTTTCATTTTTAATTTTATTGAAGTTGGTCTTCTCTCTGTTTTGATGAGTCTGGCTAGTATTTTTCAATATTATTTATCTTTTTAAAAACTATTGGATCCATTGATGTTTTGTATTGTGCTTTTGAGCTCAATTTCATTAATTTCTGACTTGTTCTTTATAATTTCCTTTCTTCTACTAGTTTTGAGTTTGAAATATTCTTGTTTCTGTAGAACCTTTTGATGCATACTAAGTTATTTGACATTGCTCTATTTTTTTAATTTGTGTCATCTCTATAATCTCATTCTTGGAACTGTTTTCATTTATGTCCCACAAACTCTGATATGTTGTTTTCAATTATTATTAATTCTAAGAACTGTTTTATTTTTCTCTAGTTTTTTCCTGTGACTCACTCATCATTCAAAAGTCATTATTCAGTCTCCCTGAGTTTGTGTTATTTCTATGTTCTCCTCTGCCATCAACTTCTAATTTCATTTTATTGTGGTCTGACTACATGACAAGACTCCTAGTCCCTATACAGAAAGGAAAGTTGACACCAGATATACTTACTGATGGGCCTAGCCATGGTCGAATCCTGCAGTGGACAATAGTCCCTGTCTAGCCCAATACAAAATCACTCTGGTTCGAAACTGGTACAGACAGGTCGAGCCAGTGGGCAAAGTTGTAGACAGTGTGAGTACTTATGATGCATGAAGGAGACACCCTACATATGACAGCTGGGCCACCTTGAGGGGTCTGACACTCTGCTGACTTGAGCAACTCAAAGTGACAGACAGGCCGCTGCCCCTTGTGGGGTGTCAGCATATGGTGAGGCATATAGGAACATGGCCAAAAAGCTGACCATGTAGACTATCATGATTGAAAACATAATTCCCTCCTCTTCCTGGGAAATGACTTAACAGAAGCCTTCACCAGACATTGCAATGGTTGACCAGTAGGAATAGCATCTGACCAGGGGCAAGGACCATAAACTTACCCCTCCAGGTTGAAGCCCTCTCTAACATATGACCCAGGCCTTGAATGTTACATACCAGACTTTCATGTTGCTTATGGATTAAACTGTTGCATTAGTGTCTACTTATCTTTTTTATGTCAGATAGAATGTTTCGTGAAAGTAAATATACTAACACTCAGTGTATATACTTATATATGTAAAATTTACATCTCATATTGGTGAATTATCCCCTTTACCAATATTTAGTCATCTTTTTTGTCTCTTATGACAGGTTTTATTGTAAAGTCAACTTTGTCACAAATCAGAGTCACTTTTGCATTCTGGCTATTAGATCACTGTCCTCCATCCCTTGCCTTTCAGATTGTGTTCTTTCTGAATGAGGTGTGTCTTTCAGGTAACATAGAGCTGAGTATTGTTTTTTAGTCAATCTTCCAGCCTGTGTGGACAGTTAAAATCACTTACCTTGAGTGTTATTATTAAAGAGCATGTCACTTTGTTGTCTTATGATGCTCAATTCTTATTTTCCTTTGCTTACTCTCACAGTGCAATCTATTCTTTCGCTTGGGTTCTTGGATGTTGTTGCTTCTTGCTCTCTGTTTAGGATTCCCTTAAATATTTTTTTGCAGTATTGATTTAGTGGTTGTATATTGCTTTAATTTATATTCATTGTGTAAGGTGTTTGTTTTTCCTCTAAATTTGTGATGGGTAACCTGCTGTTACTCTAATGGGTCTACACTTGTAAGTGACTTGATGCTATTTCCCCATAGCCTTTAATACTGTCCCTTTGTTGTGAGTTTCTGAGATTTTAACTGTAATGTGTTGCAGAGAGGTTATTTCTCATGTTTTTGGTGCCAAATGCTTCCTGAAGGCCCCTCAGCCCAGAACACCTGGGATGCCCCCGGCAAGACTGAGGCACCTCGGACTGCCACTGTGGACCTGCCCCCTGACCCAGCATACCTGGGTTGCCTGAGACTGCTGCTGCAGGATTTCCCCTCAGCCCAGCATGCTTAGGACACCCCCAGTATGACTGAGTTGCCTTAAACAGCTGCTGCAGACCCACCCCACAGCCCTACAGGCCTGGGACGCTCCTGACCACCACTGTGGGCCCGCCCTTTTGGGAACCCACCCCTCTCCTGGACCTAGTACTGTGGTTGAACTTTGGATCCAACCCCTTCTCCCAGAACCTTGGACTACAGCAGATTACCATGCTGGCTAAATGGGAGACTCGGGAACCCCTCCCCATAACAGAAGACCTCAGCAGGCTCCAGTCAGTTTGGTGAGTTTGCTCCTAAAATAGAGGTCTGCAGTGGGTAAATAGGAGCAGAAGTGAAGCTCCCTCCAACTGTAAGATCTTGGCAAACCTGGCAAGAGAGTGAGTAATTACCTACTCCACACAGAGAACATCAGACAGGTTGAGGAGTGCTCCAATAAAGTCTCCTCCAACTTGGAGAAAATTAAAAGAGTCTATGAGACCCCCGGTGACACACCAGGGCCTCAGCAGACACAACACTATAGCCAGGGAGATCTGGTGACCTGCAACAACCTGAAGACATAGCTACAGCAGGATCTAAGAGTTGACCTACATCAATACTTCTAGGCTAGTTAGCCCAGAAAGAACATAGGACTCACCCAACAGGCCCTGTAGGAGGAATTCAGGTGACTGGCTCGCCTCTTCACTATGGTATCGAGCAAGTGGACCAACATCAGCCACACAGTAGGACCCTAAAATTCACACTATGGACAGTTGAGACTATTGGTATTAAAAGACCAAATATTTACCCAAAAGGTGAAAATGACAAAATGAAAAGGCAGAATGCAATCTCAAACATCTAGTTCCTCAGGAACAAGTACAGGTGACATTGAAATAGAAGACTTTAAAAGTCCTACACCAGAAATCTCTGAAAAGATAACAAATGAAGTAAAGAAACAAATTCATGAGGCTATAGAGGAAATCAAATTAGAAATAATGTCTTACATAAAGACAGAAATAACAACCTTAGTAAATGAGTTGCTCAAAATAGCTAGAGAAGAAATAGATTAAAAAAATACAGGAGCATGGGAAATTGATTGGAACTTTGAATGAACAATGTAGAAAACAAGCAGAATCCAAGAAACAAATTCAAAGAGATATCCAAGAAACAAAACATTCTATTGAAAGCTGGCAAAACCATTTAAATAAAGCTGAGGATAGGATTTCAGACCTTGAGAACAGGATTGCAATTAGCGATCATGAAAAGATAGAACTTATAAAAACAACAAATTAGCAAGAAATGACAATCCAGCAGTTTCAAGATGATGCCAAGAGAAACAATATAATACTAATGGGCATCAGTGAAGCTGCAGGAATCAATGCAAATGATGTAACTAAACTATTCACAGGAGTAATACCAGAAAATTTCCCACACATTGGGAAAAAAATCTGATATACATGTAAGTGAGGCTGCAGAATGCACAAGAAACACATCTGACTCAAAAAGAAACTCACGAAGTCAAAGGATGGAAAACAGTATTCCATGCAACAGGAAACTCAAAAGAAGCAGGGGTAGCTATTCTGTTTGCATACAAAGTGAAAGTCAAACCTAAAAGGATTAAAAGAGATCAATAAGGCCACTACATACTTGTAAGTGGAAAACTACAAGAGGGAGAACTAACAATTATAAACATATATGCACCAAATACAGGAGCACCTAACTATATAAGACAAGTGGACATGAAAAACCAAATACACAAGAACATAATTGTAATAGGAGACTTAATACCCCACTGTCACAAACAGATAAACTAGACAAAAAGTCAGCAAAGAAATAACAGAACTGAATCATACCTGTGAGCAAATGGACTTAGTAGATGTTTACAGAGTGTTCCACCCAAACCACATCAGAATATACGTTCTTCTCAGCTGCACATGGGTCATTCTCCAAAATAGACCACATATTAACCCATAAAGCATTCTTAACTAAATGCAAAGGGAAAGAAATTATCCCATGCATAATATTTGATCATAGCATACTAAAATTGGAAATCAATGGCAAAAACCTGCAAAACCTGCATAAATACATAGAAATTAAGTAACAACCTTCTGAATAACCAGTGGGTTACAGATGAAATTATAGAAGAAATAAAACAATACCTACAATATAATGAAAATGCAGATATGACATACTGTAACCTATGGGACACAATGAAAGCAGTCCTAAGAAGGAAATATATAGCAATAAATTGTCACATCAAGAAAATGGAATGAACACAATAAATAACCTAATGCTACATCTCAAGCTTCTAGAAAAGGAAGAGCAAGTCAAACCCAAAGCTCATATAGGAGATGAAATTGTAAAGATTAGAGCAGAAATTAATGCAATTGAAACTAAAAAAAAAAAAGAATTAATGAGTCAAAGACCTGGTTTTTTGAGAGAATAAACAAAATTGATAAACCCCTGGACAGCCTTATCAAAAAAAGAAAGAAAAAACCCAAGTCCATGCAACAAGGACTGAAAAGAAGGAAATTACTACAGATCCCATGGAAATTCAAAAGATCATGAACATCTACTTTGAAAATCTCTACGCACATAGGGTGGAAAACACAGAGGAAATGGACAGATTTCTAGGAACATATGAACTACCAAAGCTGAATCAAGAAGACATAACAATTTTGAATAAACCAATATCAGCTACTGAAATAAAAAACATGATTAAAGACTTACCAACGAAGAAAAGCCCAAGTCCTGATGGATTCATTGCTGAATTCTATAAGAAATTTAGAAAAGATTTAACACCAATACTCCTTAAACTCTTCAATGAAATTGAAAAACAGGCAGTCCTCCCTAATTCATCCTTGGAGGCAAGTGTCACTCTGATACCGAAATCAGAGAAAGACTCAACCAAAAAAGAGAACTATACACCAGTCTCACTAATTAACATTGATGCAAAGATTCTCAATAAAATAATGGCAAATAGAATGCAGCAAATCAAGAGAATTATACACCACAACCAAGTGGGATTTATTCCAGGAATGCAAGGATGGATTAACATACACAAATCAATAAATGTAATACACCACATCAGCAGAGCCAAAAATAAAAATCACATGGTCATTTCAATAGACACAGAAAAAGCTTTCAATAAAGTCCAACATCTTTTCATGACAAAAACACTACAGAAACTTGGAATAGATGGTGTGTACCTCAATCTCATAAAGGTCATCTCTGACAAACCAACAGCCAACCTTATACTAAATGGACAAAAACTGAAAGCTTTCACTTTAAAATCAGGAACAAGACAATGATGTCCACTATCACCACTCCTATTCAATATAGAATCAGAGCAATCAGACAAGAGAGAGAAATAAAAGGAATAAAGATAGAAAAAGTAGAAGTTAAGTTATCATTATTTGCAGATGACATGATACTCTATATAGAAGACCCCAAAAACTCCATTAAAAGACTACTAGAGGTAATAAATTCAGCAGCATGTCTGGCTACAAAGTCAATGCTCAAAAATCAATAGCATTCCTGTACACAAATAAAAAACTCACTGAAAGAGAAATTATGGAAATATCACCTTTCACAATAACATCTAAAACAATGAAATAGTTAGCAATCAACCTAACTAAGAATGTAAAAGATGTATATGCTGAAACTTATACTACGCTAAAAAAAGGAGATTGAATAGGATATTAGAAAATGGAAGGATATTCCTTGTTCTTGGTTAGGAAGAACCAACATTGTGAATATGGTCATACTCCCAAAACTGTTATAACAGATTCAATGCAATCCCAATCAAAATGCCATTAACATACCTTACAGATTGAGAGAAAATATTCCTAAATTCATCTGGAAACAGAAGAAACCTAGAATAGCAAAGATGACTCTGCACAGCAAAGGCAACACAGGAGGCATCTCAATTCCTGACTTGAAACTATAATACAAAGCCACAGTAATAAAATCAGCATGGTACTGGCAAAGAAATAGACTGGGGATCAATGGAACAGATTAGAAGATTCAAACACTACTACAAAGACATTCAGCCACCTTATATTTGACAAAGGGACTAAACATGTTCACTGGAAAAAAGATAGCCTCTTTAATGAATGGCGTTGAGAAAAATTGGCTTTCCACATGCCAAAGAGTGAAAATAGACCAATGCCTATCACCATACACTAAACTAAAGTCAAAATGGATCAAGGATCTAAATATTAAAACAGAAACACTAAATCTACTGGAGGACAAGGTAGGTAAAAATACATAGGGATAGGGAAAGAATTCATGAATAAAATGCAAACCACATGGGAAATACTTCAAAGAATCAACAACTGGGATCTCATATTACTAAAAAGTTTTTGCACTTCAAAAGAAATCACCAACAAAATGAAAAGAAAGCCCACAGAATAGGAAAGAATTTTAGCCAACAATCCCTCAGACAAAGGACTTATATCCAGAACATATAAAGAATTGAAAAACATCAAGCCCCTCAAATTCAAAGATGCTCTTCAAAAATGGGCATTGGAGATGAACACACAGTTCTCAGATGAATATATACAAATGGCAAATAAATACATGAAGAAATGTTCACCATCACTGGTCATCAGAGAAATGCAAATTAAAAAAGCATTGAGACTTTATCTCACCCAGGGAAGAATGGTTGCCATCAAGAAAACAACTGATAACAAATGTTGGCGAGGATGCGGTGATAAAGGAACACTTCTCCACTGTTGGTGGGAGTGCAGACTAGAGTAGCCACTGTGGAAATCAGTATGGAGATTCCTTGAAAAACTAGGATTGGAAGTTCCATTCAATCCAGCTATTCCCCTTCTGGGTATTTTCCCAGAAAAATTGAAAAGGTCATGTCACAGTGACATATGTGCATCCATGTTCATAGCAGCACAGTTTGTGATAGCTAAATCTTGGAAACAACCAAAAGGCCCATCAAGCTCAGAGCTGATGAAAAAAATGTGGTATTTTTATACAATGGAATACTATCCAGCTATAAAAAAGGATGATCTTGAGTCATTTATAGGTAAATAGAGGCAAATTGAAAATATCATCATTAGTGAAAAAACAAGACTCATATTAGTAAATATCACATTGTCTCTTTTGTATAAAAAATAATAACTGACAGAATAATGGGATCCAAAAATTATAATAGATATTGTAAAAGTGAAAGGGAAGGAAAGTGCTCTAAAGGATATAATGGTATGTATAATGTGTAAGATAGATGATCATATTACTAAATTTCTGTAGATCATTGAACAGAAGGGTGCACTCTCTATGTTTGAGTGTCTAGCCACTTTTTATGGTTTGATTTTGTAACTTGAACAACTATTGTTAAGATGACAATATATATCAACTAGCGATATTATTATGTTAATTTTTTTAAATTCTGTCATTCTACCTTTTTTTCTACTTTTTTAAAAAAATTTCTTTTCTTTCTTTAAATAAAAAATTGAGAAAAAGTGCTTACTGAAGGTGAGGATCCATCTTGCTACTTAGATTTGAGACATTTTCTGCAATAATTTCACTGAATAAATCTTTTATTCCATTACTGTACCTTTATCTTTTTCTTAAGCCTAAAGATCTTTAAGCTTGATTTTTGTTTTGTTTTATTTGCTTGTTTTAGAATTATCTAAATTCTCCCAGACTTTTGTCTGACTCATGCTTTTTCATCTTTACCTAACAAGTATTATATGACATCCAAATTGTCCTTAAGTTCTAATAAGTTATCTTCTGCCTGATCTTAGTGGCTCCTGAGACTTTCAACTGAGCTTCTCATTTCTAGAATTGTTGCTTGACCCTCCCTGCAAATCAACACTAAGTACAGCCTGTTGGGGCGGTGGGGAGCGGGGTGGCAGCCATACTCCAGCCTTTTCCTGTAAGTCAGAGCCATTCACAGACTGGGGGCAAAAGAGCGAAAAGACACAAAGAAGCAAGCCCTCCACATGAATTGGTGCCATGCGTGGCCCACTGGGGGACAGCCAGACACCAGCCTCTTCCAGCACAAGGGCTTGGAAACAAGAGCCAACCCAGAGAACCAGGAAGGAAGCTACATCCCTGCCTGTGAGCCTGGAGTGCAGAATGGGAAGAACTAAGATGTAAGCAATGCCCCTGCCTATGAGTCAGTCACAATGTGGACTGCAGAGAACCAACAAGGCTGCTAAGCCCCCATAAGCCAGCCAGAGTAAGGACTGGGGAGATCCAGGAAGGAAGCTAAGCCTCCCTGCTGGTAAGCCATCCCTAGTGTGGGTCACGGAGAACCAGGAAGGCGGTTATGTTCCCACCTGTGAGCCAGCCTAAAGCTAATGGTCTGAGCAACTATTTGGAGGAAACAATATGCAATATAGTAACTATTGTAGATTTCCTACTGACCTATCATTGTTTTATTTCATTTTATTTTTATTTTATTCTCTTTGAAATAAAAATAAATACATATGTACTGGAACAGAGATGCAACCTGTGCATATAGGAGATCTGACAACAGCCAGTTGAGTAAAGATGGGAGCAGTGGTTTTCATCTTGTACCTGTGGATTTAAACAGGATTGCATTGGGAAGCCATCTTAGATGATCCCCTATCCTGCCTCATTGCAACAAATAGAAAATTAACTTAAGCGGAACCAGAGTGCAAACAGATCTTGAGTAATTCCTTCCCTGTAGGCATAGAAAAATACAATTTGTTTTTAACTCCTAACGAGATTTAGAGACATACTACATCCCTACTCCTTCACTCTCTACTCATGAGAGACCTAACATTGGCCTGGGTACCTGAAAGAATCCCTCCCTTGCTGAAAGAAAAGGTGAAACAGAGGCAGATTGAGACCAACAGCAGACAATGAGTGCAGCCATGGAGTGGAGGTTTTCTGGTGAGAGGGGGCCTGGGTCTGGGGTAGCTCCTATAGGGACAAAAGGAAGGTTGGGCATAAGGTCCCTCTAATACATGGTTTCTAGATACCTATCCCCAATCCAATCTGTTTGGATACACTGTGAGTGAGGTGCACAGTGACTGGTCAGACATGCCTCCAGGAGCATGAACTGGACCTTTTGGAACGCTAGTCAACATTTCAGAGAGTGGCAGATTCCACAGGAGAGCTTAAGTCAGTAGTGGGAGTTAATTCAGCTACTAAGCCAAATTACTCAAGTATCAAAACAATAACCACAGACAAATGACAATCAACCTCCTGAAAGGCCTCCAAAGCCTCTCTTATTTGAATTGATGTAGTAGAGTACTCTGGACTAATTTAGGCATCAGTATAAATATCATCAATAGCAGGAATATAGGACTGTATTTTTAATTCTTTTTTGTTTTTCTTTTTTTCTTTTTAAAAAAGCAAAACAGAAAAAGGACAGAAATAATACAGAATTTGTGTATTATTCTGTATTAATACAAAAATAGTAAGAAATCAACACTAGTTAATATATTGCATATTGTTATCTTGGAGTTGTTCAGGTTACACGATCTAGGTATAAAAATGTTCAAACAATCAAACAATAACAGCACAAACTGTTCCTTTTTTATGAACTAACAGAGAATTAGTTGTATAGTTTTCTTTTATACATATACATACATACATAAGTTATATGTGTATACCTACATACATATAACCTTTTCTTTTCTGTCCCATTTGTTCTTTCCTTTTGAGTACATTCTTTCCCTTTCATTATTACAATGTTGATTCTACATTTTGGATATTATTACTCTTTCAGTTTTTTTATTATTATTATTCACTTTTTACACTTGGGAAACAATACAATATTTACAAATGTGAGCTTGATTTATTTCACTTATGAATATAGTCTCAAGTTGCCTCCATTTACTTACAAAAGCCTCAAGATTATCCTTCTTATAGCTGAGTAATAGTCCACTGTATAAAAATATCACATCTTTTTTATCCATTATGGTTGATTGGCATTTTGGTTGTTTCCAAGATTTAGCTATTACAAATGGTGCTGCTATAAACATGGGTGCACATATGTTGCTGTGACATGACATTTTCAATTTTCTGGGAAAATACCCAGAAGGAGAATAGCTGAATTAAATGAGACTTCTAATCCTAGTTTTTTGAGGAATCTCCATACTGATTTCCATAGTGGCCACACCAATCTACACTGTTTTTCATTCTTTAAAATGGTGTTTATTTCTGAAACACAGTGGTGTGTACATTTGTCTATAAGAGCTTACAGATATTGGCTATGCTTATATGCTTGTATGTCCATAGAACCTTACCATGTAATGTTATGTTCTCCCATACCAAGTGTTTCATAGGATTTGTTAGGTTAGTATTTCTGTTATATCATCAAATCAACTCAATCTCCCTGTATCTTCTCTCATTTTCTATTTAAATCATCTTTCTTCATATGCTTTCTCAGCCTCTAATTCCCCCTCCTTCTTTGCATCGTTTCTTATGTATAAATATATCATTAAAACTTATTTTCCTTTCTTTGTTTTTGTGTATTTGTGTAAACGCAACTGTGTATGAATGTCAATCATTGTTTTAGTTTCTATAGTGCTTTACATTGAGCTGATAGGCTCTCAGCTACTCAGGGTTGTTTCTTGACTCCTGTTACACTGCGTTTCAGCAAGTTTATTAATTAGATTCCATTTCTGAAAAAATGGAATCTAATGCTATTGCTTTTCATTTAGATTTCCTTCCACTTTATTCATTTTTTTCAGCCCACTCCTTTAGGGGTAAAAAACAATATCAAAATATTTTTTCTTTTGCTTGTTTTCTATTGTTTCCCCTTTTCTTATTTTTCTCCCTGTTTCTCGTCTTTTTATGTCACCTATTTCTCATCTTATTCTTCATCATTGCTATTTCTTTATTTTGATTTATTAAATAATTGAGAATTTTTAAATTATATGTTGATATATCTTTAGTCCTTTGGATATTAACTTTACTGGTGCTTGTTCTCACAAAGCCATGTTAGGGACTGAAACTATTACTATTTTGTATGGATTGGGTGGATTCCTGCACCCTGAATTACACCTAAAAACAAGGACATATTAAAGAGAGAAATCCAAGTACTAGAGTAATAACCACAGTGACACAGAGTGTTCTATTCCAACTGATGTACAATTTCCAGCACAAAAACACAGAAATTATGGGAAAACAAGGCAATACAATGCCTTCAGAAGTTCATAACTTTCCAAAAATTGATCCCATACATTTTCTTCCTGCAAAAGATAGAATTCCATGCCAAAGATAAAAATATAGTTAAAATTATTAAAGAAATCCAAAAGAAAATAAAAATAAACAGCTGAATGAATCTATTACAATCAATGAGCTTACAGAAAATACAAGTAAGCAGCTGAATGAGTTAAGGAAAACAATGAAGAACATGAAAGACTACTTTGGTAAAGAGGATTTATGAAAAGGATTCAAGCAACAATTATTTTTTTAATTTTTTAAAATTTTTATTCTAAAGAGAATAAAACCAAGCAAACTAGAACAGAATAAAGCCAATCAAAACAAACCAGCATAAGCGACACAGGACTTCAAAACAATAGGAAATCAATAATGGTTATCATAATGCCTCTTGTTGTCTTCAAAATACCTGGAGATATCGTCATACATAGTAAAAGTCAAACAAAACAGAACAGAATGCAACCAATAAAAGCAAAACAGTGAATGCAATAAAGGACTTCAAAACAAGATAGTAGTAAAACCAAAGTGGCTACCATATCTTGCTATCTTTGAAACAGCTGCCCATACCACTGGATATAACAAAATCAAACAAAACAAAACAGAATAAAACTCAATCCAACAAAACAATTAAAGTGATACAGAACTTCAAAACAAGATAATAGAGAGTTAACAATGACTACCACCCTCAGAGAGGCCACCCTCATAGATGCCACACTGTGTACATTATCCTCTGAATAGATGATCAGACCACTGGCCCTAGACCTGCAAAGTCAGTGAAACATCAAACTGCATTGCACCTCAATACCTATTATTGCAGCCTGTGTTTCTCCACATCAGCAGATCACTTATGCATTCTGGCTGCCTCAGAGGAAGGGGCATAGATGGTTTCCTGGTTCTCCATGGTTCACATTTAGGCTGGCTAACAAGCAGGGACTTAACTTCTTTCCTGGTTCTTCCCTGTCCTTGTTCTACATCTCTGCTCCAAAATAGAGCTAGCACACTAGAGAAAGCTGTGTCCTTTCTGCTGCTGCATGGGAGAGGCAGATCTTCTCACCCTCTGAGCTCTAGACTACTTAGAAATGGAATTCATTGCTTCTGTTAATTTTTTAGTTACCAATAGTTTAGGTTTTACCTGCTTGCTAGCTGTATCAATATGCAGTTCCACAACCCTTAATATGTGTCTATCTCCTCACAGAGCTGTTTATTTGCTGCTTTTGGGTGACTATCCCAGAGTGCTTTGTGCTTACAAGCTACCTCAAGTCCACCATCTTCTTCCCATTATGAATGGATTTAAAAGTGTGGTATATGTGTACAATGCAATACTACTCAGCATTTCAAAAAAACAGGAGATTTTATCATTTGTGACATGAAGGAACATAGAAGACATTGTGTTAATTGAATTAAGCCAGTCAAAAACCAACAAAATTGTACAATCTCATCTATATACAGAACCTAGTCGAGTCCAACTATTGGAAGTAGACAGTAGAAAGCTGATTACCAGAGGTTAGGGGTTGGTTGAGGAAGTGGACACGAAGATAATGGTCAATGGATACAAACTTATCATTAGGATAAATAAGTTTGGGATTCTACTGAAAAGCATGATGATGATAATTAATAGTGTATTATAGGTTTAAAAATAGGTAAAAAGATTTATAAATATCCTCTTACAAGGAAATTATAAATATTCCAGTTGTAGATATGCTAGTAAGCCTGATTCTTTCATTTCACATTGTACACTTGTATTGAAACATCACATTTCTCCTCCTAAGTACATAATTATTATTTATCAATTAATAAAATTTTAAGAAAAAGAGATGTAGGCTGAGGACAGAAAGATTCTCAAATACAATTCAAATCCTCATGGGAACTAAACAGGGGACATAAATGAATAGATTGGACTGCACTGAATTAGTGTTTCCCGTTCTTTTAAGGCCAAATTCCATATTATGCCTTGAATTTTTCCAGTGTCTAAACAATAGGACATAGATTTAATGCTTTAAGATACTGTACAGATCAAATGTAACATTTGCAGATTATATATAGTCTACGGAATAGTATTTGGGAGGCAAAGCTGTTCACTGTAACACAAGCTATATGCATATGTTAGATGAATCTTCTTAATGAATGGAGACAACCTACTTTAATTATTACTTTAATTATACATGACAGTATAGATGGCTAACAGATTTCAAGCCCTCTCTCATAAATATACAATTTTATCTTTCCCAGTTCTACTATTTATAGACCTCTATTTCTAACCTCCCAAAAGGAAGATGCATTAGACTCTCAGCATTTTCTCTGTATAGTTTTCAAATGGAAAATCAATTTAAAGTAGAATTATAAGGGGCAATATATTTAATTATCTTTCTTGAAATCTTTACATCTTCTGAGTTCATTTTCATAACTATCTAAATTAAATAAATTAGGTTCATATCCCACATACTAGAGGTACATTCAAAATTCCAAGATTTTTCATGATTCCCCTGAGAGTCATTTTCATTGCAGTCATTTCCTTGGTAACCTCGTATTTTGAAGTACAGTTGTTGACAATTACTATCTTCTTTTTGATCACTACTCCCCACACAATGTCTTCTCCTTCATTCTCCAAAGAACAAATAATACAAGGTTATTGTGTGTAATACATAATCAGTTTTTAAGATAAACTGAGGGAGAAGTCTAAAAAGAATGCTATGTTTATTTTTTTTTGGATTATTTTTATTCAAACCTGCTACTATACCCTATCTCATATAATTTCTTAGCTTGTATATATCTATACACAGAAATATTTTTTCTCAAATTCAGTTCCAATTATCCTACTGAGTTACTTTCTCAGTTTTTTGGTGTTATCTTTTGTTGCATCATAATTTATTTTCTTAGTAAAGAAAGCCAGTACTAAATCCAAAAATTTTTACTTAACAAATGCATGAGACATTATCCAATTTTTTAACCTTTTTTACTTATTATATAGTGGCAAAATAGCTATTAATAGAAACACTGCTGTGGAGGCTACAGGGTAAATATGGTAAAACATCTCACAGTGTGCAAACATGGATGTTGCTCAACAATCTTCCTTCTCTCACAATAGTCCTTGCCATTTCTGTTCAACTTCATCCTTTATTTCTCCTTTACACATCTAGTCTCAGCCCAAAGTAAAGCCATTTCTTATTGTGGTCATCTTTCTTAGTTACTTTTCTTTTTGCTAAGACAAAATACCCGAGTCCCACATGTTAAAGTAGGAACATTGGGGGGGGGGTATTCTCACAGTTTGTAGAAGTTTCAGTCCATAGTTGCCTGGCAGAGGCATATCCCAGAGGAGAGTCTACTCTATCACAAGGCCAGCAGAAGCCAGCCGCAGCAAGTAGCTATGAAGAAGCAGCAGAAACAGCAGTGGCAGCAGCCTGCCTGCTATCTCTCCCTCTACATTCTACACAGGTTACAAACCTATTGATTGGTGCCATCCATCTCCCATGTGAGGCTTCCATTATCCACACTTAAATTCATGGGAATTTTTGTCCTCCTTGCTAAGTGATGGTTGGTGCTGGTGGTACAGACTGGCAAAGAAGCAGGTTATACACTAGTGGCAAAGTTATCCTTTCCTCTCTGAAATACCCTCAAAGCTAAGCTTAGATTTTTTTTATTCATCTATCATTTGGAAGTAAAATTAATTACATGTTTATTGTGTATATTTCATAATTTTATTTTCCAGTTTTTGGTTTATAATATAAATGTATGCTCTGATGTTTCCAAAGTTTCCTCTTTACATTCAGAGCCAACTTGACACAATTTATTGAAAAAATTAACATCAATAAAGAACATTTCTTGCTTTTTTTTTTGTCTTTTTGAGACAATGCAGTTCAGGCTGGCCTTGAACTCACTTTGTATCCCAGGCAGGCTTCAAACTCACAGTGATTCTTCTACCTCAGTCCTCTAAGTCTTGAGATTACAGGCATGCAGCACCACACCTGGCTAAAACATTGCTTCTCTCTAGTTTCAGTTTATTGTAATAAAAATGCAGTCAAGAATTCAATTAACCATATTTTTGTGATGAATGTAACTGATTTAAATAAGTATCAGCATTACTGACAATGCAACTATTTTCTTTTATTTATGTATTCTTGTAATAACTGAAATTATATTAAGTAAAATTTACATATTGAATATGACTTAATACCATGATTTCTAATTTATATCTGTAATACAGAAACACTATGCAAATCTCAAATTGCCCAATTCCAAACCTAAGAATATTAAACTTTGACAACAACTTAAGCAAGTACTTAAATTTACCTCACAAGAAAGGCAGGAGCTGAAACATAATCCAGATTTTTCTTATTGTCTCTATTGCATAACATTTTATTGTATTTACATATAGATTGTATTATTTAAGTAATGTTTTAAGCAGGTGTAAAAGACCAAATTATACTCAAAATTTATATAACTATGTGGTTCAAAATTCACACCATGAATCTAACACACACATATACTGGAAATAGTGGAACTCTTTCTGATAACTTTTCATCATAGTATAGAATTCATAGTTTCTGCTATTTGGTAATGAAAGATAAGCTATCTGTGTTATAACTAGCATTAGTATAATAATTCATTCTCAAAACTCAATTTATATAGAAAACATATTCAATACAAAGATGACTGAATCCCTGTATTTATCATTTGTCATTTGGCAATAATTTGTGTGGGACTCAAGAATGATAGAGTGAGAACTGATGGTAGCTATTTCTTCAAGATATGTGGAATAGACAAGGAGCATTAAAAGCATGTGTCAGTTAAAATCATTCATTTTTTATTAAACTCATGGTCTGCAGTAACAAAAATCATTAAGACGATATCTATCTCTAAAGGATTGAGTGTTTTACTTGAGGAATATTCTTAGTAAAAAAAAATCATGTATTTCTGAACATTTGACAACCACTGTGACCACAAACAGCAGGGAACTTTTAAATCAATTTTTCCCAGGTGTATGAATGTTGGACTATTTGTGGTAACCTTACAACTTATTTCAGACACAAAAATTTGTAACATCTGTTTATGAACACTCAATAAACATGTGAGATACCTCCACCTTTGAAAATTAATGTTTTGTGAATACAGTAATTGTAAGTTGATTGGTAATTCCATTTTCAGAACTGCTATTACATGACTGTATTAGTCACTTTCATGTCACTGGGACACAATACTCAACATTCACAACTTAAAATGAGAAGTTTATTTTGGCTCAAACATTTTCAGTCCATAGTTGGCCAATTCCAAGACAGGGAGCCAAGATGGAATGGCCCGATGAAGGAGAGTTTCTCATGGCATGGTGGTGGGAAGCAGAGTCAGGGAAGGAGCTGGAAAGGGATATTTGCCCTTCCAGGTTGTGTCTTCTGAACAGATCCCACCTCCTAATGGCACACTCACTACTAAACTCATAAGAGCATGAAGTTATTGGTGAATAAAGAGCTCCCATGATCCAGTCATCCTCCAAAACAAAAGCCCTGCCTCTGAGCACTTGAGAGTCTTGGGGGACATTCTGGATCTGAATTATAACAACTGGCAATTTCAATTTTGCTGGTTTAATTCTCTTTTATAACTTCTGGAGCTAAAGTGATAAAATCATAACATTCTGATACATCTCAGCCCACTTAAAGTGACTTTGCATGCCAGTAATCAGCATTGTGAGGTTGGCATTGAAAGTTGACAAAACTGCTTGAACTAAACTAGACTTTCAGAACTTGAAAAACAGGATATCAGCTGGTAATTATGAAAGGAAAGAACTCTTAAAAATAACAAATGACTGTGAAATAACACATCAATAGTTCCAAGACAATGCAAGGAAAAACAACATAAACTGATAGGTGTCAATGAAAAGGCAAGACTCAACGCAAATGGCATTTAAAAAATTATTTTCAGAAGTAATAGCAGAAAATTTACATGGGCATGGGAAAAGAATCTGACATACAGATAAGAGAGGCATATAAACTCCAAACAGCCAAAACCAAAATAAATCTATACCCAGATATATAATAATCAAGATCCCAAAAATTCATCATAAAATCAGAATACTACAAGCTATTAGCAAAAAGAAACAAATTACTTCTCAAGGAAAGTCCATTAGAATCATGGCCAACTTCTCAACACAAATCTTTAAGTAAAGAAGAGCTTGAAGTGATATACTCGTAAGTGGAAAATTCAAGAGGAAGAACTAACAATTATAAATATATATGCACCAAACACAGGAGCACCCAACTATATAACACAGATATTAAAGGACATGAAAAACCAAATACAGAAGAACACAATTATTACAGGGGACCTTAACAGCTCATTGTCACAAAGATACAGATCAGCTAGATGAAAAATCAGCAAAGAAATAATAAAACTGAATCATACCTGCAAGCAATTGGACTTACTAGATGTTTACAGAGTGTTCCACCCAACCACATCAGAATACACATTCTTCTCAGCTGCCCACCGGACATTCTCCAAAATAGATCATATATTATCCCATAAAACATTCTTAAGTAAATGCAAAGGTATTGAAATTGTTCCATGCATAATATCTGACCATAGTGCAATGAAATTGGAAATTAACTGCAAAATAAATTGCAAAACTGGCATAATAAATGCATAAAATTAAATAACAACTTTTTGAACAACCAGTGGGCTACAGATGAAATTAAAGAAGAAATAAAACAATACCTACAATTTAATGAAAATGCAAACACAACTTATTGTAATCTGTGGGATACAATGAAAGCAGTCTTAAGAGGGAAATATCTAGCAATAAACTGTTATATCAAGAAAACAGAATGAGCACAAATAAACAATTTAATGCTTCATCTCAAGCTTCTAGAAAAAGAAGAGCAAGTTAAACCTAAAGCTCATATAGGAGAGGAAATTGTAAAGATTAGAGCAGAAATCAATGCAATTGAAAATAAAAAAAATACAAAGAATTAATGAGTCAAAGACCTGGTTTTTTTCAGAGAATCAACAAAATTGATAAACCCCTGGCCAACCTTATCAAGAAAAAAAAAGAAAAAACTCAAATTCCTGCAATAAGGAATGAAAAGGGGGGAAATTATTACAGATCCCATGGAAATTCAAAAGATCATGAACACCTACTTTGAAAATCTCTACTCACATAGAGAGGAAAACACAGAGGAAATGGACAGATTTCTAGAAACATATGAACTATCAAAGCTCAACCAAGAAGATATAGCAATTTTGAATAACCCAATATAAGCTATTGAAATTGAAAATGTAATAAAAAAAAACTTACCAACAAAGAAAAGCCCAGGTCCTGATGGATTCACAACTGAATTCTATAAGAAATTTAGAGAAGACTTGATGCCAATACTCCTTAAACTCTTCATTGAAATTGAAAAGAAAGCAATCCTCCCTAATTCATTCCTGGAGGCAAGTATTACTCTGACACCAAAATCAGAGAAAGACCCAATCAAAAAGGAGAACTATAAGCCAATCACACTAATGAACATATACACAAAGATTCTCAATAAAATAATGCAAATAGAATGTATCAAATCATCAAGAAGATTATACATCATGACCAAGTAGAGTTCATTCCAGGATGCAGGGATGTCTTAACATACCCAACTCAATAAATGTAATACACCACATCAACAGAGCCAAAAATAAAAACCACATGGTCATCTCAATAGATGCTTTCAATAAAGTCCAACACAAGTTCATGATAAAAACCCTTCAGAAACTCGGAATACACAGTATCTACCTCAAACTTACAAAGGCCATCTATGACAAATCAACAGCCAATATTATACTAAATGGACAAAAACTGAAAGATTTCATTTTAAACTCAGGAACAAGACAAGGATGTTCACTAGCATCCCTCCTTTTCAATATAGTTCTGGAAACACTAGCTAGGGCAATCAGACAAGAGAGAGAAATAAAAGGAATAAAGATAGGAAAGGAAGAAGTTAAATTATCACTATTTGCAGATGACATGATACTCTATATAGAAGACCCAAAAAACTCCATTAAAAGACTATGAGAGGTAATAAACAAATTCAGCAGTGTAGCTGGATACAAAGTCAAGGCTCAAAAATCAATAGCATTCCTGTACACAAACAAGAAACTCACCGAGAGAGAAATTATGGAAATATCGCCCTTCACAATAACATCTAAAAAAATGAAGTACTTAGTGATCAACCTAACTAAAAATGTAAAAGACCTATATACTGAAAATTATACTACACTAAAAAAGGAGATTGAAGAGGATATTAGAAAATGGAAAGATGTTCCATGCTCTTGGCTAGGAAGAACCAACATTGTGAAAATGGCCATACTCCCCGAACTGATATACAGATGTACCGCAATCCCAATCAAAATACCATTGACATACCTCACAGATCTAGAGAAAACACTCCTAAAATTCATTTGGAACCAGAAGAAACCTAGAATAGCAAAGGCAATTCTGGGCAATAAAGGCAACATAGGACGCATCTCAATTCCTGACTTGAAACTGTACTACAAAGCCACAGTGATAAAAATCAGTGTGGTACTGGCAAAGAAATAGACCTGAGGATCAGTTGAACAGATTAGAAGATGCACGTATAAGTACAAAGACACTCAGCCACCTGATATTTGACAAAGGGGCTAAACATGTTCAGTGGAAGAAGGACAGCCTCTTTAATAAATGGTGTTGGAAAAATTGGCTCTCCACATGCAGAAGACTGAAACTATATTCATGCCTATCACCATTCACAAAACTAAAGTCTAAATGGATCAAAGACCTAAACATTAAAACAGAAACACTACATCTACTAGAAGATAAGGTAGGTAGAAATCTTGGAGACATAGGGGTAAGGCAGAGATTTCATGAACAAAATACAAACTGCATGGGAAACACTTCAGAGAATCAACAATGGGGATCTCATATTATTGAAAAGTTTCTGCACTTCAAAAGAAATCACCATCAGAGTGAAAAGAAAACCCACAGAATGGGAAAGAATTTTAACACAGCAACCCCTCAAACAAAGGGCTTGTATCAAGAACATATAAAGAATTGAAAAACATCAGCCCCCCCAAATTCAAAGACCCCTCCAAAAATGGGCAACTGAGATGAACACACAGTTCTCAGATGAAGATATACAAATGGCAAACAAATACATGAAGAAATGTTCACCATCACTGGTCATTCGAGAAATGCAAATTAAAACAACATTGAGATATCATCTCATACTGGAAAGAATAGCTGCCATCAAGAAATCAACTGATAACAAATGTTGGTGAGGCTGTGAGGAAAAAGGAATACTGCTCTACTGTTGGTGGGAGTGCAGACTGGTGCAACCACTATGGAAATTAGTACAGAAAATTCTCAGAAGACTAGGAGTGGAAACTCCATTCAACCCAGCTATTCCCCTCCTGGGTATTTTCCCAGAGAAACTGAAAAGTTCATATCACAGTGATATATGTGCACTCATGTTCATAGCAGCACAATTTGTAATAGCTAAATCTTGGAAACAATCAAGATGCCCATCAACTGCAGAATGGATGAAAAAAATGTGGTATTTTTATACAATGGAATATTACTCAGCTATAAAAAAGGATGATCTTGAGGCCTTCATAGGGAAATGGGGACAACTTGAGACTATCCTCATTAGTGAAATAAATAAGAGTCATGTTTTTAATATCACATTGTTTCTCCAGTGTAAAAAGTAATAAGAACTGTAGCAGTAATGAAACCCAAAACGTGTAATTACTACTGTAAAAAAGTGAGGAAAAAGAAAGTGCTCTAAAGGATATAATTTCATGTGTGTTTAAGTGTGTAAGATAGATGTCCATATTACTGTTTTTGTTAGAATGGTGAGCAGAACCATTAACAGGCTCATTATTTGAATGTGTACTTTGTATGTTTTAAGTTTGTAACTTGAACAACTATTTCCAGTGATGACAGTATGTAACTTATCAAGTGGCGATTTCTTAGTATTTTTGTTTTTGTGTTTGTTGTGGTTGTTGTTCTTTTTTTTCTCCCCCCCCTTCGGAATTGTGTATTGTTGCTACCCTCTTTCTGTTTTACTTGGTTTTTTTTTCTTTCTCCTCTTTAAATAAAAAAAAAAAGACTTTCTCTCCCTCCAATCTAATAATATGTAGTTTATATAATTAGATACCCTGGTGCATGTATATTTTACAATTGTTATTTTTTTCCAGTTGAATGATCTCCTTTACCATAATATGATGATGCTATTTTTCAGTTTTTATAGTTTGTTACTTAAAGTTCATTTTATCAGGTGTATCTTGTGCTTGGTTTCTTTTTTTGTGTTACTGCACATTTTTTGATTTCCTTAACTTTCAGGCTAGGTGTCTTTACTTGTGAAGTAAGTGTATTTTAGGCAGTGCATCATTTTTTATCCAAGAAGTAACTCCTTATATTTTTATTGAGTAATTTAATCTATGTATTTTCCAGGTGATTATTGATTACTAAAGACTGTCATTTTCTTAATTTTTAATTGGTTGTTTAACATATTTTCTGTACTTTTCCCCCTCTCAACAATTTTTTGGCTTTCTGTATCGATAAGTCACTTCCTTTTTCTCTTTGTGTATCTTCTCTCTAGTAAATGGATACTTTCACATTTTTATGATGGAAGTGATTGTCCTTTAGCATCTGGAAGACAGGGCCTTTAAACATGTCTTATGAGGCTTGTTTGGAAGTGATGGATTTCTTCTATTTTTTCAGGTTTTTGCTTCTCTTAAAAAAATTTTACTTGTATTTTATTTCTGAAGCCTAATTTTACTAGGTAGTATTTTGGAATGGCATTTTTGTTTTCTTCAGAATTTTGAATATATCATCTCACTCTCTTATTATGTATAATATTTCTCCTGGGATTTCTGCTCTTATTCCTAACAGGAATCTTTTTACAAGTGACTTGATAGTTTTCTTTTACTGTTTTTGACATTCTCACTTTGTCTTGAACTTTTGACCATTTTACTATCATATTCCAAGGATATCCATTTTAGTTGAATTTGTGAAGAGTATTTTAAGTATCTTGGGTCTACTTTCCCATGATGTGTATCATTCAACAATTATTTTATTGTATAGAATTTCTATGTTTTTTTCTTCTTGTGGACAGCCATAATTTGTAATTTGTTGGCTTAATTACATCTCATATTTTTTACAGACTTTCTTCATTCATTTTTTATTTAATTTGGCCATGTCATTTTTTTTTAAATTGCCCTTAAATTCTGAGATTCTTTCATTTAATGTAATTTATTATTCATTTATTGAACTCACTACCTCTAAGATTTCTGTTTGACTCTATTTTACAACCCCAATTTTGGTTCAATTATTCATTCAGATCATGAATTTTCTTAAATTTGTTGAACTGTCTTTATTCCCATATTTCATTGAGTTTCTTAAAATCATCATCTGATTTTTTTTAGACAGTCATTCAATTTCTTTTTCTTTGGATTCTGTTACTAAAGAGATCTGCATTCTTTTGGAGGTATCATGTTACTTTACCTTTTTGTATTTCTTGAGTTATTATATTGATATTTGCATATTTAGCAGATCAGGTTTCCCTTGGATATACTCAGTGTGAGGCACATGTGATTCATTGGCTTAAAAAGCAGGGTTTTGTTTGTATGATTGCCCTGCCAGCTAGGATGTAACTCCTTTAGATGAATAGGTTCTCAAGTGAATTTCTGCATAATGCATTTGGATGCCAGTACAGGGTGCCTGTCACTTTCTGCATGAATATAGGGGTTAGGACCACTCTGGTGGCCTAATCATGCTACGCATTATCCTCATGATCACAAAAGTGAGAAGTTTCAGGACTTTTCAGGTCTTTTTAGGCCTTCTTTGCAAATCTAGGTGGAAGTCTCCCTGATTCCACAATTCTTGCATTCTGCATGCCTATAAAACCAGTGCCACATAAAAGATGCCAAGGAAAGATGCCAGCTCAAGCAGTAACCAGACCCTTATATCATGACTGCAGTGACTTCCAAGTGCCTGGATGCCTGAGTATGGCAGTGAGATGCAGAGAATTATCCACAGAGGCTGAGAATAAGGCAAACAAGATTTATTAACCAGGGACAACATCCAACATGGAATCCAGAGTGCCAACCCCCAGGACAGAGTGTCTAGACATTATATGGGGGGGTGGATTTTTGGGTTAGAGTTTTGCTCCTTCTTTGATGCAATTTTTGGTGCTAGGAGTGGAGAGTAGAAGTACCCTTTAGATTTAAGAGGAGCTTCCTAAGATGAAGTCATCCAGGACAAAGGTCTGTCTCATGGCTGCTTAGTCTGCATTATTCAGAAAAAGGGAATTGTGAGGGGTAGGCAGCAGAACTAATGAAATTTAAAACAGGGTCTATTTAAAACAGCATTATAGCTGCCACTTCATGAGCACTGTAGAACAAATTCCAGAGAAGCAAATTTCTGGGCAGCGATTCTGGAGAACAGGCTCCAGTGCTCTCTTCTCAAATTAAAACTTTAGAACCTGTGAAGGAAGGGGGCTTCCTGGTTTGTGTCATGTCCTCAAGCTATTTTTCCTATTGACCTGATGTAAAGTACTTGCCTTCTTTTTGATGGTAATCATTTTAGTAAATCTGCTCTCTTCTCTGCTCTATCTTTGCTTGGGTTTTCTTTCTGCCCAAACTGCAAACTTTTTAAATAGGTTCCAAAGGTTTCTAAACCATATAGTCAGTTAGTCACACCAATGACCACTTCACTGTTATCAAAGTCTGTCCTGGTCACTTTCCTTGTATCTGAGACAAAATACTTGATACTCTCAACCTAAATGAGGAGAAATTCTTTTTGGCTCACATTTTTATAAGTTTTATTCCATAATCATCCAGCTCCAGGCAAAAGGAGCATGGGAAAAAGGTCAGGCAGAGAAAAGCTTCTAACCTCATAGGGGCCAGAAAGCAGAGAGAATAAAGGAGGAGTCCAGAGAATAAGGGAGAGATATCCTTCCAAGTCAGGTCCTCCAGTGACTTCTGTCTTTGGTCTAGACATCTAATAGTAAGTCAGCTGTAATGCTCTTATTTATCCAATCACCTTCCAAACACATGAGTCCTTGGGGTCCATCTTGGATTTAAACCATGACAGCACTTAACTAGTATTATTATGTAAAATTTTGTATGGATACCCTCCAGATTATTCCAGGTACTAGATAGGATTACTTTAGCAAGAAAACCTAAAGACTAAATTTATACACCTATTCTTCTCTCCACTGAAAATGACAATAATGATATTTACTCAACATTTACTATGTTCAGGTGTCATTTTGAGTATGGTGCATTTTGGAAATAATTTCCATTGTATATCCTAATGCAAAGAAAAATTTGACATAAGGTTAGAGTAATTATTTGCTTAACTTAGCACTCAAATAAAAATTTTGTTCTCACATTTCTAACAGGTTTTTTCAAGAATCTTTTTTTACAAATTCGTATTTGCATATATTAAATCTTGCTGTAATGATGTATAAGGAAGCAATAAAAAATAGATTTAGGGTTGGGGATGTAACAGAGTACCTCAGATTTGGCCTGGAAATCACCATCTTTCTGTCACAATGTCCCAAGCAATTGGAATGACAGGCATGATTCAGCACATTAAGCTCTTGACATATTTTCTTTTTTTTTTTTTTTTTTGTAGATAGATTTATTTACGTCAATGGGCACTGATCTCTGGTGGTCTAGGTATTGCATGAGACAAACAAGCATGAAGTACAGAGGCAGAATGGCATGCCAATTGGGGATAGGTTATACAATGTGTAGCACAGTGATCAGCTATGCATCACAGTGACCAGCTGTGTCTAAGAGATAGGAGCAAGCAGACCTTCAACAAGAACTATTACCTGGGCAACTAACAAACTTAAGTATACTTGTTGGAGATGGGTATTTTCAGCTATATATTTATCATGTGGATCTTTGACTGCCCAAAGATGCCACCATCACTGACATTAGGACCTGCCCTTCCACAATTGATCCTCCTTAAAATGTTGAGGTTTTAGATAGAAAACTAATAATATAAGAATCATGACAGTTTAAGTTAGAAATAATGGAACAGTATCAAATTCAACATATGCTTGGAGTACATATCACTACACTTTTTGAGATATCCAAGCTCATCCTTAGATTTGAGCTCCAGGTGATGTTCTTGGAGAAGTCTTCTCTGAGCCCTCCAATGTGACTGAATCATGGTCCTCTCCAAGTTAAGGTCAAATTCTAAACCTACATAAAAGAGCTTTGGTGACAGAAAGACATAAGTAAGCAGGTCTTGTAATATACAGTATGAGACTGGAGTATTGCAACTGTAAGTCAAAGGATATGAAGAATTGCCCTAAACTACCAGAAGCGAGCAAGCATCAAATGATCTTCCCTAGAGCCTTCATAAGTTTTGTGGCCTACAAATATCTCAATTTCACACTTTTGGCCTCCAGAACTGTGCATGATTCATTTCTTTTATTTTTAAGAGAATAAAACAAAAGAGGGCAGAAGAAAGCATCAAAACAGAACAACATAAGCAACACAGCACTTTACAATAAGACAACCGGACATTAACAATAGCTATCAAAATATCTCTTTCTCTGCTATAGTTGAGCATAGTTTCAAATAAAATAATATAAAACATAACAAAATAGCATAAAACCATTCAAAAGAATGAAAGAATTACAGGACATTCTGAAGCGCATAACAGAGAATGATCAATGGCTACTATAATATCTCATTTTCAATAAAAAGATTTGTTTATACTATCACACATATTCAAATCCCAATAAGACACAATGTGATAGATAGAACCAATGGTAGTAGAAGTATAGAAGCCTGGTAGAACTTCTAAGAAGGATGATATTAAATCAGCAATAGCTGTCATAATGGTTTTTTTTTCTTCAAAACAGCTGTTCATATCATCACGCATGATATAGTCAAACAAAACAGAATAAAACCATTCCAACAGATGATTGAAAACATTGAAAGGCTTCAAAGCTATGATATGGGGACTCATGCTTACCATAAAATCTTACAGACTCTTACCAACTCTCATACTAGGGAGATTATATGGTATTTACACATGTGAATTTGGATTATTTCACTTATGAGTATGGTCTCAAGTTGTGTCCATTTTTTCATAAATGTCTCAATGTGATCATTCTTTATAGCTGAGTAGTACTCCATTGTATAAAAATACCACAACTTTTTTATCCATTCCTCAGTTGATGGGTACTTAGGTTGTTTCCAAGATCTGGCTATTACAAATTGTGCTGCTATAAACATGGGTGCACATCTATCACTGTGGTATGATGTTTTCAGTTCTTCTAGGAATATGCCTAGAAGTGGAATACCTGGGTAAAATGGGACTTCCATACTCAGCTTTTTGAGGGATCTCCAGACTGACTTCCACAGTGGTTGCACCAGTCTACACTCCCACCAACAGTGCAGAAGCGTTTCTTTTTACCCACAGTCTCTCCAGCATTTGTTGTAGGTAGTTTTTTTTTTTTATCTTGGCCATTATTTCTGGGGTGAGAAGGAATCTCAGTATGGTTTTAATTTGCATTTCTCTCATGACTAATGATGATGAACAATTTTTCATGTATTTATTTGCCATTCATATTTCTTCATCTGAGAACTGTGTATTCATTTCAGATGCCCATTTTTGGATTGGGTCTTTGAATTTTGAGGGTCTAATTTTTTTTAATTCATTTTAAGTTCTAGACAGAAGTCCTTTGTCTGAGGGACAGTGCATTAAGATTTTTTTCCCAATTTGTGTGCTTTCTTTTCACTCTGTTGGAAATCTCTTTTGACATGCAGAAACTCTTTAATAAGATATGGTCCCAGTTATTGATTCTGGGAAGTATTTCCCATGCAATTTGATTCTTGTTCATGAATTCTCTACCTACCCCTATATCTTTGAGATTTTTACCTACTTTGTCTTCCAGCAGATTGTTTCTGTTTTAATGTTTAGATCTTTGATCCATTTAGATTTTAGTTTAGTACATGGTGATGGGCAGGGGTCTAGTTTTAGTCTTCAGCATATGGATAGCCAATTTTTCCAGCACCATTTGCTAAAGAGACTGTTGTTCTTCCAACAAGCATGCTTGGCCCCTTTATCAAAGATAAGGTGGTTGAGTGAGTTTTTGGTTGTGGCTGTATCTTCCAGTCTATTCCATTGATCTTCAAGTCTGTTTTTATTCCAGTGCAATGTTGATTTTATTACTGTAGCTTTATAGTATAATTTCAAATCAAGGATTGTGATGCCTCTTGCCTTGCCTTCGCTGCTTAGAATTGTCTTTGCTATTCTAGGTCTCTTCTGGTTCCAGATGAATTTTAGGAGTGATTTCTCTAGATCTATGAGGTATGTTAGTGGTATTTTGATTGGGATTGCATTGAATCTTTATAGTAATTTTGGAAGAATTGCCATTTTCACAATGTTTGTTCTTCCTATCCATGAACAAGGGATATCTTTCCATTTTCTGAGGTCCTCTTCAATTTCCTTTTTCAGAGTATTATAATTTTCCTTGTAATCTCTTTTACTTCTCTCATGAGATTAATTCCTAAGTATTTCATTTTTTGGATGCTAATGTGAAGGGTGTGGCTTTTCTTATTTGTCTCTCAGTATTTTTGTTGTTAGTGTATAGGAATGCTATTCATTTTTGAGTATTGACTTTGTATCCAGCTACATTGCTGAATTTATTTATTATATCTAGGAGTTTTTCAATGGAGTTTTGGGGGTCTTCTATGTAAAGTATCATGTCATCTTCAAATAATGATAACTTAACTTCCTCTTTTCCTATCTTTACTCCTTTTATTTCTTTCTCTTGTCTAATTGCTCTGGCTAGTATTTCCAGTACTATGTTGAATAGGAGTGGTGATAGGGGACATCCTTACCTTGTGCCTGATTTTAAGGTAAGGGCTTTCAGGTTTTTGGCTATTTAATATGATACTGGCTGTAGGTTTGTCATAGATGGCTTTTATCATATTGAGGTAAAGACCTTATATTTCAATTCTCCGTAAGGTTCTTATCATGAATGAGTGTTGGACCTTATCAAAAGCTTTTTCTGCATCTGTAGAGATGATCATGTGGTCTTACTTTTGGCTCTATTGATATGCTGGATTACATTTATTGGTTTACATATGTTGAACCATCCCTGCATTCCTGGAATGAATCCCACTTGGTTGGGGTGAATAATCTTCTTGATGATTTGCTGCATCCTGTTTGCTAATATTTTATTGAAGATTTTTGCATCTATGGTTCATTAGGGAGATTGGCCTATAGTTCCCTTTTTAGTTGGGTCTTTCTCAGGTTTTGGTATGAGAGTAATATTTGCTTCCAGGGATGACTTAGGAAGAATTGCTTCCCTTTCAATTTCATTGAAGAGTTTGAGGAGTGTCGGAATTAAGTCTTCTTTGTATTTCTTGTAGAATTCTGCAGTGTATCCATCTGGGCCTGGGCTCTTCTTTGTTGGCAAGGACTTAATTACATTTTCAATTTCATTAATAGAAATTGGGTTATTCAGCAGTTTTACATCTTCCTGATCCAGCTTCGGTAGTTCATATGTACCTAGGAATCTGTCTATTTCTTCTGTGTTATCAAACCTATGACAGCAGAGATTTTTGAAATTGGTATTGATGATCTTCTGTATTTCCACTGAGTCTGTGGTAATTTCACCTTTTTCAACCCTTATTGCATGAATTTGAGTTTATTCTTTCCTTTTTTTAATAATGTTCACTAGGGGCTTATCAATTTTATTTATTCTTTCAAAGAACCAACTTTTTGATTCATTGATTCTTTGAATTGTTTTCTTAGTCTCTATTGCATTAATTTCTGCTCTGATTGTTATAGTTTCCTCCCTTCTTTTGGCTTTGGGCTTGGCTTGCTCTTCTTTTCTAGATGTTTGAGTTGTAGCATCAGGTTGTTTACTTGTGCTCATTCTGTCTTCCTGATGTGGGAACTCACTGCAATAAATTTTCCTCTTAGGACTGCTTTCATTGCATCTCACAAATTCCAGTAAGTTGTGTTTGTATTTTTGTTTGCTTGTAGATATTCTTTAATTTCTTTTTTAATTTCCTCTGTAACCCACTGAATGCTCAAGAGTGTATTACTCAGTTTCCATGTGTCTGTGAGGTTTTTGCAGTTGCTTTTATCGTTAATTTCTAGTTTCATGGCACCATGATCCAATAACATGCATGGGATAATTTCAATTCTTTTGCATTTACTTAAATATGTTCTGTGGGCTAGTATATAGTTTGTTTTAGAGAATGTCCCATTTACTGCTGAGAAGAATGTATATTCTGATGTTGTTGGATAGAAAACTCTATATATGTCTATCAAGTCCATTTTATTCATAGGTATGATTCAGTTCTGTTATTTCTTTGCTGATTTTCTGTCTAGTTGATCTGTCCTTTTGTGTCAATGGCATGTTAAAATCTCGTGTTATAATTGTGTTATTGCTTATTTGATTTTTCATTTCTGTTAATATTTGCTTTGTATAGCTGGGTGCTCTGGAATTTGGTGCATATATATTTAAGATTGTTATCTCTTCCTCTTGAAGTTTTCCCCTAACTAATATGTAGTGACCTTCTTTATCTCTTTGGATCATTCTTGGTTTGAAGTTTACATTGTCTGAAAACAGGATAGCTACTTCCGCTTTTTTTTTTATTGCTTCTTTTTGCACGAAGTATTGTCTTCCATCCTTTGACTTTCAGTCTATGGATTTCCTTTGGGATTAGATGGGTTTCTTTTAGACAGCATATGGTTGGATTTTTTTTTTATCCATTCTACCAGTCTGTTTCTTTTCATTGGTGAGTTGAGGGCATTTACATTAATGGTTATAACTGTTATATTTTGGTTTATTGTTGACATGTTATCTTTCTACTGTTGTATCTTTAGCTTTCCATTCTGTTTAATTGTCTGCCTTACTTGGTGGTTTTATCCTATATATATCTAGAATATCTTTCAATATTCCTTGTAGGGTTGGTTTGGTGGTCATGAAGTTTTCAGCTGTTCTTTGTCATGGAAGTATCTTATTTCTCCATCCATTTTGAAGGACAGTTTTGCAGGGCACGTCAGTCTGGGTTGGAAGTGGTTTTCCTTTAGGATCTGAAATACCTCACTCCATGCTCTTCTTGACTTCATTGTTTTGCTGAGAAGTCTGCTGGATTTGAATTTCTCCATAGCTTCCCCTAGTTCCTTCTTTATTTCAGTTGATATCATTTCAGTCATTTCAGGTGTATGGCTTCTGTTTTCTTTTATGTACATGGCTCCTAGGCTTTCTTGGGATGGGCTGGAAATTTGAGCCTGCCTTCTGGTCTTTCCTTTTGTCATTTTTCTTTACTTCCTTGCTTTGAATGGTATTCCAAAGCTTCCTCTGGGTGTGTGGTGAATCCCCTCCTGCACCCTCAGCTCCAGGAGCAGTCTTAGCTCCCCTGCAGGCACTTGGCTCCCTAAATTGAGAGGCAGAAGCTGGGCGTGGAGAACTGTGGCTGGCAGAAACTCCAGGACACAATCCCTTGTCCTAGGGGTATGGATATGATCTCAATCACTGGCAGTGCTGGTCTTAAGCTCTCCCCAGGCCAGCCCAAATGAGCCCAGAGTCCTTGTGCACAATCTCTGCCTCCTGAACTGAAAGAAGGCCACTGGGCATTGTTGACTGAGGCCCTGAAATCTGCTGGACCCAGTCCAGCATCCCTGGTAGCTCCCCAGAAACTCAAA